>PISX010012757.1:0-59440 GCA_004024625.1 Mellivora capensis
GTGAGACCGGAATCCATTAGAATCCTAGAGGATAACCTCTTTGATATCAGCCACAGCAACTTCTTTCAAGATATGCCTCCAAAGGCAAAGGAAACAAAAGCGAAAATGAACTTTTGGGATTTCATCAATATCAAAAGATTCTGCACAGCAAAGGAAACAGTCAACAAAACAAAGAGGCAACCCACAGAATGGGAGAAGATATTTGCAAATGACAGTATAGACAAAAGGTTGATATCCAGGATCTATAAAGAACTTCTCAAACTCAACACACACAAAACAGATTATCATGTCAAAAAATGGGCAGAAGACATGAACAGACACTTCTCCAATGAAGACATACAAATGGCTATCAGACACATGAAAAAATGTTCATCATCACTAGCCATTAGGGAGATTCAAATTAAAACCACATTGAGATACCACCTTACACCAATTAGAATGTCTGAAATTAGCAAGATAGGAAACAACGTGTGTTGGAGAGGATGTGGAGAAAGGGGAACCCTCTTACACTGTTGGTGGGAATGTAAATTGGTGCAGCCACTTTGAGGAACAGGATGGAGATTCCTCAAGAAATTAAAAATAGAGCTTCCCTATAACCCTTCAATTGCACTACTGGATATTTACCCCAAAGATACAGATGTAGTGAAAAGAAGGGCCACTGTACCCCAATGTTTATAGCAGCAATGGCCACGGTCACCAAACTGTGGAAAGAACCAAGATGCCCTTCAATGGACGAATGGATAAGGAAGATGTGGTCCATATACACTATGGAGTATTATGCCTCCATCAGAAAGGATGAATACCCAACTTTTGTAACAACATGGGTGGGACTGGAAGAGATTATGCTGTGTGAAATAAGTCAAGCAGAGAGAGTCAATTATCATATGGTTTCACTTATTTGTGGAGCATAACAAATAACATGGAGGACATGGGGAGATGGAGAGGAGGAGGGAGTTGAGGGAAATTGGAAGGGGAGGTGAACCATGAGAGACTATGGACTCTGAAAAACAACCTGAAGGGTTTTGAAGGGATGGGGGTGGGGGATGGGGGTGGGACGTTAGGGGAGCCAGGTGGTGGGTATTAAGAAGGGCACGTATTGCATGGAGCAGTAGGTGTGGTGTAAAAACAATGAACACTGTTACACTGAAAAGAAATTAAAAAAAAGCAAAGGGAGACTATATAAATGTAATTTCTCTTATATATGTAAATTTTCTTTATTAAAGGAAGACTTGTGCCCTGTGTTTAAAAAAAAAAAAAAGACTCTTTCCCTTGCCCTTTGCCTCATCCCCCCACTATCTAAAAATAAATAAAAATAACAACAACTTTGTAAATGTACTAAACACTCCCCTCAAAATACATAGTGTGTTGGAATGGATAAAAAGACAATACCCATGTATATGCTGTCTACAAGAAACTCACTTTAGACCTAAAGATACTTGCAAATTGAAAGTGAGGGGATAGTGAAACATTTGTCATGCAAATAGATGTAAAAAGAAACCCAGAGTTGTAATACTTATATCAGAAAAAGTGAACTTTAAAACAAAGACTCCAACAAGATACAAAGAAGGACACTATATAATCAGTGGGGGGGGGGGAGGAGACAATCCAACAAGAAGACCTAACAATTATAAATATTTATACACCCAATATGGCATCATTCAAATATATATATTTCATTTATTTGAGAGAGAGAGTGAGCAAGAGAGCATGAATGGGGAGAGGGACAGAGGCAGAGGGAGTGGGAGAAGCAGACTTCCTGCTGAGCAGAAAGCCTGACACAGGGCTTGATCCCACGCCCCTAGGATTGGGACACCAAGCTGAAGGCAGATTTTTAACTGACTGACCCACCCAGGCAACCCAAGAGCACTCAAATAATTAAGGCATTTATTAGCAAACAAAAAGAAACTCATTGATAATAATACAATACTATCAAGGGACTTTAACACTCCACTTACATCAAAGGACAGGTCGGCTAAGCAGCAAATCAACAAAAAAATAATGGCCTTGAATGACACTGGATCAGATGGACTTCACAGATATATTCGGAATATGCTATCCTAAAACAGCAGAGTTCACATTCTTTTAAAGTATACTTGGGACATTCTCTAGAACAGATCACATATGAGGTCACAAATCAGGCCTCAACAAGTACAGAAAGTTTGCAATCATACCATTCATCTTTTCAGACCACAATACAATGAAACTAGAATCAACCACAAGAGAAAACTGGCAAAGACCACAAATACAGGAGGGTTAACAACATGTTACTAAACAATGAATGGGTCAACAAGGAAATAAAAGAAGAAATGAAAAAAAAAATACATGGAGACATGAAAATGAAAACACAATGGTCCAAACCTTTGGGATGGAGTAAAAGGGGTCTTAGAAGCGAAATATATAGCAATACAGGCTTACCTCAAGAAGCAAGAGAAATCTCAATAAATGACCTAAACTAACACCTAGAGGAGCTAGAAAAAGAACAACAAATGAAGCCTAAACCCAGCAGAAGGAGGAAAATAATAAAGATTAGAGCAGAAATAAATGATATAGAATCTAAATAAACAATAAATCAGATTAGTGAAACCAGGAACTGGTTCTTTGAAAAAATTAATAAAACTGATAAACCCTTAACCAGACATCAAAAAGAAAAGAGAAAGGACCAAAATAAATAAAATAATAAATGAGAAAGGAGAAAAGCAACCAGCACCAGAGAAATACAAACAATTGTACAAGAATATTATGACAAGTTATATGCCTCAAAATTGGACAATTTGGAAGATATGGATAAATTCCTAGAAACATATAAATTACCAAAACTGAAACAAGAGGAAATAGAAAGCTTGAACTGACTGATAGCCAGCAAAGAAACTGAATCAGTAATCAAATAAAAAAATCTCCCAAAAAACAAAAGTCAGGACCAGATGGCTTCCCAGGGGAATTCTACCAAACATTTACAGAACAGTTATAACCTATTTTTATTGAACTATCTCAAAAAATGGAAGAGGAAGGAAAAGTTCCAAATCCATTCCCTGAGCCCAGCATTTCCCTAATACCAAAACCAGATAAAGACATCACCACATGAGAGAACTAGAGGCTAATATCCCTGATGAACACGGACGCAAAAATTTTTAATAAAATACTAGCAAACCAAATCAAACAATACGGGAAAAAGAGCATTCAAAATGATCAAGTGGGATTTATCCCTAGTTTGCAAGAGTGTTTGAATATTCACCAATCAGTGTGATACCCTACATTAAAAAAAGATAAGAACCATATGATCCTTTCAACAGATGCAGAAAAAACATTTGACAAACTACAACATCCATTCATGATAAAAAACCCTCAACATAATAGGTTTAGAAGGATTATACCTCACCATGATAAAGGTTATCTATGAAAAAACCACAGCTAATATCCTCAATGGGGAAAAACTGAGAGCTTTCCTTCAATGGTCAGGAACAAAACAGGGACATCCACTGTCACCGCTGTTATTTAATATACTACTGGAAGTCCTAGCTACAGCAATAAGACAACAAAAAGAAATAAAAGAAGAAATAAACCCAGCAGAAGGAGGGAAGAAATAAAATTTTCACTATTTGCAGATGACATGATACTCTATATAGAAAACCCAAAAACTCCACCAAAAAAATGCTAGAATTCATAAACAAATTCAGTAAAGTCCCAGGATACAAAATCAACTTTTAAAAAATGTTACATTTTTTTTTTTACAAAATAAAGAAGCAGCAAAAAGTGAAGTTAAGGAATAGATTACATTTATTATCGTACCAAATACCATAAGATACCTAGGAATAAACCTAACCATAGAGGTAAAAGTTCTGTCCTCTGAAAACTATAAAACACTGACAAAATCAATTGAAGAGGACACAAAGAAACAGACATTCCATGCTCCTGGATTGAAAGAACAAATAATAAAATGTCTATACTGTCCAAAGCAATCTACACATTTAATGTGATCCTATCAAAATACCAGCAGCATTTTTAACAGAACTAAAACAATCCTAAAATTTGTATGGAACCACAAAAGACCTTGAATAGCCAAAGCAATCTTGAAAAAGCAAAGCAAAGCTGAAGGCATCACGATTCTAGAATTCAAGTTATATTACAAAGTTGTAATCAAAATAGTATGGTACTGGCACAAACATTGACACATAGATCAGTGGAGGAAAAGAGAAAACCCAGAAATGAACCCACAACTATATGGTCAATTAATCTTTGACAAAGCAGGAAAGAATATCCAATGGGAAAATAATAGCCTTTTCAACAAATGCTATTGAGGAAACTCGTCTGCAACATGGAAAAGAATGAAACTGGGCCATTTTCTTACACCACACACAAAAATAAATTTACAATGGATTAAGGACCTAAATGTGAGACCTATAACCATAAATATCCTAGAAAAGAACACAGACAGTAGCTTTTTGTCATTAGCTGTAGCAACTTTTTTCTGATACGTCTCCTGAGGCAAGGGAAACAAAAGCAAAATAAACTGTTGGGGGTACAGCAAAATAAAAAGCTTCTGCATAGTGAAGGAAACAATCAACAAAACTAAAAGGCAACCTATAGAATGGGAGAAGATATATGCAAACAATACATCTGATAAAAGGTTAGTATCCAAAATACATAAATAACTTATTAAACATCCCCAAAATGAATAATCCCATTAAAAATGGGCAGAAGACATGAATAGAAATTTTTACAAAGAGAAATACAGATGGCCAACAGACACATGAAAAGATGCTCAACATCACTCATCATCAGGGTAATGCAAATCAAAACTTCAATGAGATGTCACTTCACACCTGTCAGAATGGCTAAAATCAGTACAACACAAGAAACAACAGGTGTTTGTGAGGATGTTGAGAAAAGGGAACCCTCTTATGCTATTGGTGGGAATGCAAACTGTTGAAGCCACTCTGTAAAACAGTGTGAAGTTTTCTCAGAAAGTTAAAAAATGGAACTACCCTAATCTGGCAATTGCACTACTTTGGTATTTTCCCAAAGAATACAAAAATATGGATTTAAAAGGATACAATGCACCATGATGTTTATAGCAGCATTATGTACAATAGCCAAATTATGGAAATAGCCCAAGTGTCCATCAACTGATGAATGGATTAAAAAAGATGTGGTATGCATTTATTCATATATATATATTCACAAATATATATATATGTTCATATAGATTCATATAGATTTCATTCTTCTTTATGAGTAACTACTTATAAAGAAGGATGAAATCTTACCATTTGCAAACATGATTGGATCTATAGAGTAAAATGCTAAGCAAAGTAAGTCAGTAAAGGACAAATTCCATATGGTTTCACTGATACGGTGGAATTTAAGGAACAATACAAAGGCAAAAGAAAATAAGGAGAGATAAACCATGAAACAGATTCTAACTATAGAGAACAATCAGAGGATTAGTGGGATGAAGGATGGGTGAAATAGGTGAAAGGGATTAAGAGTACAGTTATCTTAATGAATACTTAGTAATATATAGAATTGTTGAATTGCTATCTCATACACTTGAAACTAATTTAACAATGTATAAGTTAACTATACTGGAATTAAAATAATATTTAAAACAAAACAAAAACACTCTCACAGAAATATCCAAAATAATGTTTGATCAAGTATCTATGGCCAAGCCAAGTTAACATATAAAATTAACAACTATAGGGTGGTACCTTTTCCTCAACATGGAAATAGCTTATCTCTCCGCAGCCTTTGGTTTTTGTTTGTTTGTTTTTGGTTTTGGTTTTGGTTTTGGTTTTGTTTTGCTTACAAGTCACTCTTCGAAAATAATTTGATCTTTCCATTGCATGTTGATCAACTATATAACGTTGTATTATTTAAATTCTGAATAATGTACATTACCTGCTCGTTTCTTGTAAAGTTCTCTCAAATTCTAATAATAGGAACATTGTTTTGTTTAAATATCATATTTCCTTTCCACTCACTTGCTATGCATATTTCAGTGTAGAATCATCTTAACTTTCATCATATTTCCAGAAGGTCAGATAAGGAGGTGAGATTAGCACATTTTATCCTTTTCAGGATCATCTCTGTTAAAATTACAGTAGCTATTTGTACCATTGCTCTGGCAAAGTATGGACATGGGGAACTTGCTGTGACAAGTGATTTAAGTAATGATTTTCTTTAGCCATAATAATTGCTAATACTTAAATTGGTTGTTAATTATATGTAGAACCGTGGTTCCTAAACAAGTCGATCATTAAAATTATGTGAGAACTTCTTTAAAATACAGAGTCACAGGCTTTACCATTTGGATGTTTGTAATAGAATCTCCAGGGTTGAGGCCCCCAAATACATACTTTAAAAATATTATTCACTTTGGGGCGCCTGGGTGGCTCAGTGGGTTAAGCCTCTGCCTTCAGCCCAGGTCATGATCTCAGGGTCCCCGGATGGAGCCCCAAATCGGGCTCTCTGCTCAGCAGGGAGCCTGCTTCCCCTCTTCTCTCTGCCTGCTGCTCTGCCTACTTGTGATCTTTCTCCCTCTATCAAATAAATAAAATCTTTAAAAAATATTATTCACTTAATTTTGATGGTAAACAATTGATACGGAAAATACATAGAGTTACAAAATTTTAAAAATCTCTTGATTTTTTTTTTTTTTTAGTTTTCAGGATTATTTGAAAGTAGACATTACTGGAAATAACTTTTTTTTTCCATAATGAAAACTAAAATGAAAAATCCATTGATCCCTTTTCTTAGATCCCTTTATTTCCAAAGGGCAGCTTTTTTTGACCACCATCATTGTATTATACCGCACTAATGATCGTTGAGCTGGCATCTTATAGTCGACTTACTTTTTAAAAACCTTTTATTATTTTCTTTAAAATATCGAGCAGTGTTCCTTAAAGCCGTTTTCGTTGGTCTTGTGTGTTGTGCACCTGATTTGGCTTACTTTGTGGATTTTCTTGTTTTGCTCCTTTGGCCAATGTACCATTAAAAATGTTATCCTACCCCCATCACCCACAATGACTTCTTTTGCTCTGCCAGTTATCCATACAGGGATTTTGTTTGAGCACCTGGATTTCTGATCCTTGGCACACATTTTGCTTGAGCCCCTAATAAGGTGTTTTAAACAGTCTCCAGTTTTCTGGTAGATTATTTGTTTTTGTTTTGTTTTGTTTTGTTTTGTTTCCAACTCCTTCGCACTTTTTTTCTACTATTCACATTTTGATGTAGGTCCCTTTTATAAAATCAAGTTAGCATGTGTTCAGTGTTTCTTGACTTTTCTACTCTCAGCAAAATATGAAACTTAATAATATACTGATCACTAATATATAGTGGTTTATATAATTTCTGATTCACTTCCTATCTTTTATGCAGAACTCAGTATATTTCCTTTCCATATGGATTCTAAAATTACTCTAAGAGAGTTATTTATTCCCCTCCAAAATGTTTATTTCATATCTCTTCTTGACAAAAATCCATGAATCCAGATGTGAATAATTAAAATTCTATTTGATTACCATCTGTCCTAATTTTGACTGTGCACACTTAGGGTTAATATTTTTAGTTCTCTCTCTCTCTCTCTCTCTCTCTATATATATATATATATATATATATATGTATGTATATTTGAACATCAGATGAATAGGATTGAAGTAATCATAAATCTCAGTTGATGGTACAGTATCTTCTTGGTGTCTTTCTTGATTAACTGATTAGCTAATAATTTCTTTTCTATCCATACTCTCTATTTTCTCTCTCCTGATAGACAATGATGCTGAGAAGTTTAATAAATATCTTTTTATTTGTTTTTGCAAAGTGTATATTATTTTGTGTACTTTGTTTCTTGTATTTGTTATATTGTAAAGAATATTTTGATAGATATGTCTTTACTTACTAATCAGTACTGGATTTGGATAGTCTATGTGTATATCTAACCTGTTGCTTCTAACTGGTGTATAGTATTTCACAAGTACATCCGTCACTCTCTTCTTGCCTCCTCTCCTGCGGACTGGTGACTAAATTAGCCTCCAACTCTCCAACATCATTTAAACCTGATTTATGGATCATCCACCATTAATTTCTTGATTGAAACTGATTCAGAAAAGAATATTTCCCCTCCAAATGTTTTTACAGTAAAATATTCATTTACATTAGTGGTTCCCAACTTCAGTGCTATTACCATTTTGGACTAGATAAGTATTTGTTGTAAGAAGTTGTATGTATTGAAAGACATTTAGCAGCGTCCCTGGCTCTACCCATTAGATACAGTATTATTAGATACAATTATGACAAGAAAATGTCTCCACATGTTGCCAAAAGTCTCCCTGGGAAGAAGAGAGGACAAAATCACCCTCTTTTGAGAACACTGCTGTACATCTTCTAAATGTTTGGTGGCTACTTTTGTTAAATTTTATATATTCTTAGTTATCCATTATAGCCTGTGACTCAGTGACACTATATCCTGACTTTTTCTCCCAACTTGTATTCTGTTGTTTCAAAATGTCAATTACATATGATTACTCCTTCTTGACAGCCATTCCACTTCCCCTATCTGCTTGGTTTATATAATTTTTATGTAGCCATCAGAGAAGAGAATCTTGGTTTCTCTAATGACATGGTTTTCAGTGAATAGCTCACTTTATAATGGCCTTTATATGGACTTTATATGTAATAAAGCTCTTTGTATTTTATATATGTCAGGCCTGAGGTTAAACAGAAATTTTAGTACTTATCTTTAATTATGCCATTTAAAATTTATGATTAACACAGGAAAATTGTCATTACTCAATTTTAATTATAAGCTGAACTGTACAACTACTTCACAGATTTGACTTTAAGTTGTTTCTGTCTCTTGTAAAACTAAGAGCTAAGCAATAGCATGGAAGACCATAGAGGAAAGGAGGGATATCCAAAGGGGGAGAAATCAAGCTGGGAGATGAACCATGATCTGTTCATCTTGTTATGGAAACCAGAAACAATCTGAGGGCCTCAGAGGGGTGGGGGGTAGGGAACATGTTAGCCAGGTGATAGGCACTGAGGATTACTACATCAAAAACTAATTATGTACTATACACTGGCTAACTAGCTGAACACAATTTTAAAAAAGAAGAGAACAAACAAACAAAAGTAAAACCTAGCCAAAAGTCCTCATTAAATGGCAGGTTCATTACCAAAAGGATCTAACGATCCACAGACTTTCTCTTTAATTATTATCAAATATGAACAGGCAAACTATATATTTAGGTTACGAATTAATGTTTTCTCTCAGTGACTCCTAAAAAATATGAAATTTTATGGTAAAACCTCTAATTCAAATGGTCTGAAATCATACAAGTGAAATATTTTTAGAAGCTTAAATGAATGAAAAGTTTACTAGATTGAGAGTCAGAATATTTGCATGTAATAACTGGTTTGCCCATTGTGTATTGTATGTCTTTTGGCTTAAAATTCTCTTAATTTAGTTTCTGCAATGAGAAATGGCAGATTTTTTAATTTTTTAAAAAGGAGATGAAATTATTATTTTTTAAATTATGTTCAATTAGCCAACATATAATACAACATTAGTTTTTGATGGAGCATTCAACGATTCATTAGTTGCATATAATACCCAGTGCTCATCACCACACGTGCCCACCTAATAAGTTATTGCAATTCTAAGACATTATCAAGAAAAAGGGATTATTTTATTATTTGCCAGAATTTCAGCAAAATTTTTATTCTCCTCATATTGAAGACATTATTTGTAATGGCAGGCAGAATTTCATTTAGGATCCATGAAGCTACTGGCAATATGTGGTATTGTTGATTTTAGGCTCATCTTTTTTTTTAAGATTTTTATTTATTTATTTATTTGACACAGAGAGAGATATCACAAGTAGGCAGAGAGGCAGGCAGAGAGAGAAGGGGAAACACTACTACTCTGCTACTGAGCAGAGAGCCCAACACAGGGCTGGATCCCAGGACCCTGAGATCATGACCTGAGCTGAAGGCAGAGGCTTAAACCACTGAGCCACCCAGCTGCCCCTAGGCTCATCTTCGATGGCAGGTTGATGGCTTTTTGTCTGTCCCCACCCCTGTACTCCTGCTACAGTACCACAATCCCCCAATTCCAGTTTGTCTTTTGTTTTCCTCCCTATCTTAACCATTTACCTTTGGTCAACACAAAACATTTACCTATATCTTGTATGAGGAACTCAGGAATATATATTGCCTGTAAAGATCCAGCTCATAAATGAATAGTATTCATTAAGACAGAAGAAGCAAGTCCAGATAATACTAGATTCTCAGACTATGCAATGACTCTAATTAATATCCCCCACTGGCTTCCCATTTCAGTCATAATATAATTCAGTGTTACTACAGTAACATCCAGTGCCTTGTATGATTTGATATGACTATACCATCTGACTTCATCTCCTCCCACTCAACCCCAGAACATTTCACTCTAACCACAGTGATCGTGTTACTCATTCTTGAGTAAGTCAAAATAGACTTTGCCAAGTTGTTTTTCTTTTTACTTGGGATATACTTCTTCCATGGTGAATGCTTAACAAACATGTTAAATGAACGAACATGGATTCCTCTACCTCCTTTCTTACCTCTATAGCTGTTTTTGAGGACTATGGATAAAAGACAGTTCTCTACTATGTGACTTACAATGCCAGTCCACCTGAATTTTATGTCTGTTTCAAGTACTCAGTGATGGTTATCTATCAGACCTGTGTCCAATAACAAGGGCATGACTCTACATCTAAATAGATATTTGCATAAACCTAAGAGGAGATTAGTTTGTAATAACATGTTAGTATATTTAACACACACAAAATACAGTGAAAGAACTCAAATTCTCATTTTATTTGAAACCTAATCTATTTTCCAGTTGTACAAGTCACATAAAGAATCTTTAGAGTTAATAATATATTATGAAACTGAACAATTTATCTGCTTAGTTTTGTGAAAGTTTTTAGCATCTGTATTTATTAATTTTTAAAATAGAATGAAGAATGGTTAAAATAATAAATGTAGTCATTTATAACAATGTTTAAATCTGTGGTACAAGTATGACTTTTAAAACAAATAATTACAGGAAACTGGTGGACCCCTGAGAAATGAGTTAAATTAGTTTTGATTTATTCTCTCTTTTCATGCTGAACTTTGCTAATTGTACCTAGCACATGAAGAAACTGTGAGCTCAATTTTTTTTTTAAATTTATTTATTTGTCAGAGGGAGAGGGAGAGAGAGAGAGAGAGAGCACAGGCAGACAGAGTGGCAGGCAGAGGCAGAGGGAGAAGCAGGCTCCCCCCCGAGCAAGGAGCCCGATGTGGGACTCGATCCCAGGACGCTGGGATCATGACCTGAGCCGAAGGCAGCCGCTTATCCAATTGAGCCACCCAGGCATCCCTGTGAGCTCAATTTTTGCTATGATCAGAACGTGTAATGCAGATGCTGCTTTGCAAGCTTCCACAGTGCTGTGTAATGTTTCCAGTCAGTTACAGTTTCTCTCTGGCAACCAGATATGCAGATACACATTTCCTGTGGGATGAAAGAAAGAGTACACTTGTATATTCCAAATGAGTGTGTATCCAATTTGAATGTGTTCATTGATGGGAAAGTCTCATATTTCATGATCATTCTTTCTTGTGCTTCCATTTCTGCATAAAAGAGGTTCACACAGTTTAGATGTATAAACTACCTAAATGAAAAACACCAACACCTACATGTTAATAGGCCAGAGGCTTTAAGCCATCAATACATCTAAACCTCAATTCTGCCATTTATAAGTGACTTTGGGCAAGTTATTTCGTTGCTTAGTAGGGTTCACAGTAAGTAGATAACGTTTAAGTCATAGTGCTAATTGGGAGAGTTATAATTAGGAAACAGATTTAAAGTGCCTAGCAGAATCGTTGACATATATAGAGCTCTCAGAAAATTTTGGCCCTGAAAGATCACATCACCTATTATGCAACTAATGATAGATTCAAAGCCAAATGAGCAGCACTATATTGAAGGATTTTTATATGCACTATAGTAGACAATCATGTCTTGATTGACTTTCTGTAATTAGGATCTTGCTCTGTGCCTCTCTCAGAATCAGTACTCATGAAATACTGATTGCTGCTGAATGTTACTCAGCTGCCCACAGTAAATATGGAGAAGTGTAGGGGAAAACGAAGAAAGTGGGCCCTGCCCATTTATTTCCCTTTCTATCAGAGAGTTTGCTGACTCTTTCCATCCTAATGGCTTGAGTGTTCTCCCACTAACACTCAGTTTCTCAACAGTTACGAATTTAGCAATTTGAACTTTACTTCTCTGTCTTTTACTGGCCAAATTCTAAGTTATTTCTCCCACCCCGTGGGTCATGTCTTGGAAGATTACCACAGCGCCCCTTTCCTCTAGACTCTGTGAAGGCATACAGAGCTTTTTAGAAATTGAAACCTTAGGGGAAATGGTTTCATAGTAATTTATTTGTAACAGAAGTCTGCTGTTTGCTTCTCTGAAATTGATTCACTGAAGAGGTAGAGTTCAGTTTTCTTTGCAAAATTTTTGTGTGAGGCAAAAGGCGAGATGACCAGGACATACTGAACTAATGTAAATGGAAGAAGTTATCCTAGACCTGAGTCTTTATCATATTTCCTGAATTATATTGTTTCTCACAAGGGAAGGAAGAGCACCAGGAAAGGAGACCTGCCCCCTAACCATACTCTACCATATCAGATTCTATTAAAACAGAGCCTTTGGAACCTGTCTGGGGGACACATTTCACTGCATGGTTAAACGGTGGGTCCCATCCAGTGTTGTCAGAAGGTCATCTGAGGTTCTGCCTTCTGTCAATAGTGTCTTCATTCCAATTAGTGTGGGGAAGAAAGATGTTAGAGCTTTAGCAGCAACGAAGGCAGAGGTGGAGTAAGATAAAATTACATTTTAATGGTGTGAAGTCTAAAAGCAAATTTTTTTGGTGGGAAGAAAATTTTGGGAGAAGAAAATTATTTGCTGTTTTTCTGTTACTCTGGAGTTGAAATTGGTTTCAGCAATTCACTTGTTACTGCTCTGTACAATGAAGCCTTTATTTAGGTTATCATTTGGGGATTTTAACATTTTTTTTTCACTTAAAACTGATAAGGAGAGAGTATTACTAGTTCATGAAAGAATATTATCCTCCATCTCATTTCTCAAGGACATTTTTCTCTCTTTCCAGAGACCCTGGGCTTTTATATCAAATTGCCTTTCTGTCTATAGGCAGGTAGATAGCTCTAGGCTACCTTTACTTATAGTGTCATAAATTATTTTCCCTAGACTTTATGATTATAATATCCACTAGTAAACAGAGTGTCATGGTTGTGTATGCCCCTCCTCCAGATTAGGTTTCAAAGAGAGTCTGCTTTATACTTTGTCTCTAAAAATGCCCATTGGCTTGAATGCCAGTCGGATTAAAAGGGGAAAAAACTCATTTTATGATTTGCACAGCTGTTTCTGAGTTCAGATTCTTATAAAAGGTGCCCCGGTGGCATTTCCTT
Source organism: Mellivora capensis (assembly GCA_004024625.1). Lineage (NCBI taxonomy): Eukaryota > Metazoa > Chordata > Mammalia > Carnivora > Mustelidae > Mellivora > Mellivora capensis. Next base: position 13,519 of record PISX010012757.1, read on the forward strand.
ACCACAAGATTGACAGACTGGGGAAAGCTAAACATTTTCTTTTCTAAAGAACTAGTGGAAAACAGACCTATTTTCAGGATTGGCTTGTCCTTGGTAAAGAGTTTGAAACCACTGAGTTGCATCATAGCCATAAAGTAAAGAAGCTGTTCCAAAGTCTTAATTTCTAGCCAGTGTTTAAGCAGCTGCAACAGAAAAAGAAAAAAAAAAAAGAAGAAGAGTTTCTTCTAACCTTCCAAGTCATCCCAGTACACTGATTTTACTGAGAAATTTCACAATGGTTATTTCCTCTTCATGTTCAAACAAAGGTTTAGTGTCTTTAAATCCCTTTCTCTGAGTGTCATATGGAACATAGAGGATGATTTAGGTGTGTACATAAACTTTGAGAGAATGTGAAAAAAAATTCAGTGTAGGAGCATTGGAACTTTAAGCAGGATTTTTTGGGGAAAACACATATGCACATGTTTCTTAAGGAACTGACATCATTGAGATTTAACAGTTGGAGTATCATTTAACCTGATTCTTTCTTTTTCATGAATTTTCCTGCATTCCTTGATGGGTTTCATTATCATTTGGAGGCCAGCTCTGCATGGAATGGAGAGGCATCATCTTCTCCCCAGGGAGGGATGGAAACTAATATAACAAAATTTGGGGATATGAGCAAGAATGCAGAAACATAAGCCTCCTGTGAATTGTGGGGAACCAGAATGCTTTTCTTTTGATTCTACTCAAACTCTAAATCTAAAGGGAGAAGCAGCATAAAACTACATGTTACAATCCAAAAGTAATCTCTCTTTCCAACAGAACAAGGATATGCTATGGTTCTAATTGATAACACACTTGCACTTTTTCCCACAAACAAATCTTATTCATAAATCTACTGGTTGTAGATTATTTTAGGTGGCCTAAAAACCCTATAAGTTCTTCCTAAGTCAATTCAACTGAATATTTTTTTTTGGTAAAAATTAAGTTAAAAAAAACCCTTAATTTCTTAAAAAAATGTTTAAGGGCTTTATTTATTTATTTGTCAGAGAGAGAAAGAGAAAGAGCACAAGCAGGGGGAACAGCAAGTAGAGGAGAGGGAGAAGCAGGCACCCCGTTGAGCAGGGAGCCTTGACCTGGGGCTCAATCCCAGAACCCTGGGATCATGACCTGAGATGAAGGCAGACACTTAACTGACTGAGCCACCCAGATACCCCAATTTCTTAAAATGTTTTAAACATAAGTTGATTTCTCTGCTTTCCCTGTTTTTTTTTTTAAGATTTCATTTATTTATTTTACAGAGAGAGATCACAAGTAGGCAGAGAGGCAGGCAGAGAGAGAGAGGAGGAAGCAGGCTCCCTGCCAAGCAGAGAGCCTGATGCGGGACTGGATCCCAGGACCCTGAGATCATGACCTGAGCTGAAGGTAGAGGCTTAACCCACTGGGCCACCAAGGCACCCTTTGCTTTCCCTGTTGATGAAGTACTTAGTGATATAGAATAATCATCTTAGCTTCTTTATGATTTAATTTTCCTGTATATGCAATAGAAATTGTAAGCAGCTGAGTATGAATTTCAACAACAAACAATTTATCTTTCTCAGTCCTAATGAGTTCAGATGGATCAGAGATGAAGAATAGTGAGAGAAACTTGAAGTTGAACTTATTGAGCATTTTCTTTTTTTAAAAGATTTTATTTATTTATTTGACAGACAGAGATCACAAGTAAGCAGAGAGGTAGGCAGGGATAGAGGAGGAAGCAGGCTCCCTGCTGAGCAGAGAGCCCGAAGCGGGGCTCGATCCCAGGACCCTGAGATCATGACCTGAGCTCAAGGCAGAGGCTTTAACCCACTGAGCCACCCAGGCACCCTGCTAATGAAGATTTTTAAAATCTATTCTGTTAGCAACTTTCAAATATTCAATACACTGTAAACTATACTGTATTCACTGTACTGCAATTACACCCCACAACTTACTTATTTTATATTGTTTTTTGTACCATAAACCACATAAAAACTTCATCTCATTACCCTATAGACAAGGGGCATACACAGAAGTAAAACCTTTGTAATCTGGCATTTGAGAGGAAATGAGGTGCCAGTTAGTGTCACATTATGCTTAATAAAGACTTAGTTCATGTTGTCTCAGGTGGTGTCCTTATTTTACTTCTGAATATTATTTTACTTCTCTTATCCTCTCATTAAAGGCTTAGACATAAAAGTCATAAGGGCAGTGGTTTCTACATATAAATCATCTTTTTTTTTTTAAAGCTTTGGTACAGCAGGGATCTACCTTCCCACTCTACCAGAATGATCACCTGGCATGGTGATCATTCACACTGTTCCGCCTTTCTTCAGCATCCTCACCACTGAATCTCTTGTAATAGCTACATTCATCTCTAGTTAATGGCAAGAGAAAGGGATCACTAAGTATGTGTGTATATATATATACACACATACACATATATATGTATATATATGGTTATTTAGTATAATTTAGGATAATCATATATGATTACGTAGTCTTGAAACAGAACTTGACAATGTGAGAAAAGATGAGGAATAAACACTAGAGCCACTCACTCATATATTAAGTACAACAGCAACTTCCATGTTTTGACCATCTAAATTTTGGCTTAAATCCCATGCGGTATAAAAGCGAATAATAAGGGACGCCTGGGTGGCTCCGTTGGTTGGGCGGCTGCCTTCGGCTCAGGTCATGATCCCAGCGTCCTGGGATCGAGTCCCACATCGGGCTCCTTGCTCGGCGGGGAGCCTGCTTCTCCCTCTATGTATGCCTGTGCTCACTCTCTTGCTCTCTCTCTCTCTGACAAATAAATAAATAAAATCTTTAAAAAAAAGTGAATAATAAACATCTAGATCTGACAAACTTTTCTAGTTCTTTTTACTTCTGGTCTTCTCTGTTACATAGACATTATAATATGTCTGTGATCCACTCTTCTTCACAAGTAAGCAAATTTCATTCATTAAACAATTTTTTCAGGATCAAGCTTTGTGTTAGGAGCTGTAGATCCAATTAAGACATCATTACTGCCTTGGATGAATTTGAAATGCTGCCTAGAGGAACTAACTCTCAGTTTGTTCCACCTAAATATTTGGGCTGACACTGGTCCCTCAGCATGTCTGAAGGACCTATCACATGACTTCAGATCTTTCTTTCCTGAGAACATCTCTCAATTTAAGCTTGAGAAGTTTTTACGTATAGAATTTGAGCTAGGGGCCAGTGATGATATTGTGAGTCATAAGTTCTTAAAGTTAAATATATGACAGATTATCTGGCTTCCTAATGCTTTTTAAAAACATGCATTCCTATCCTTGGTTTGGCCCTACTGACTTAGATTCTTCATATGTGGTAGATTCTGATATGGATGAGAATCTGTCTCCTTCTTGAGGTTTTCATCAGCCAGCTTGGAATCAGGTAAAGACTATGTGAGTCCTACTGAATATATATTTGTATTTTAATCTTTTTAAAGAATTGTATATAAAATATATTAAAATCCTGAAATGGGGAATTATGTCCAAATGTGAACACATCACATCAATTTTGCTCTTTCCAATCCTATGCAAGGTCACAAATTCCCATGATGTACAATATAGTGGAGGGATTTCCTCTTCCAATATATTGCTGCAGGCATTTGGGAAATGCCTAAAGATAGAGTAGATTTTCTAGTGCATAAACATATATAATCTGATTACAATATTTTATAGAATCAAACTGATCATATTTTATATAAATATATGCAATGTGTGTTTAGTCAAAGGCTCCCAGGAATATATCCACAGAAAGCTGGAAAATCTAAAATTATAAACAAATTTTTTCCACCTACCCCAATGAAATGCTAAAGCCCCCCAAAAGGGTACATGTGGACTAAATACAAATGTGTACCTCCTGATGGGATGGCTCAATTTTTACAGTCCATGTGACCTCAGAAAACTCACCTTTAGTCCATAGAAGCCTAGGGATTTTTAAAGATAGTATAAGTAGATTGTCTGCAACACTTCTACCCTGCTCCTCCCAATTCCCACCTTTCCCACCTTTCCCACCCTACAGAGCAGAGGGTATCCAGGTGGCAGACAGGTCCAGAGTCTCAGCTGCTACCTTGCGTCTATGTGGTGAGCTCTGTGGGTCTTGATCGAAGATGCTCCAGCTATCACATACAGTTCTGTGAGTTTGACCATCAGTCTTTTCTCCTTTTCCACCTTTCCCCTAGTTTTTTAGACTTTTTGTGCTGAGGTTGGCCTCTCACATCAGCGTGTATGAATCATAAACCTCTCAAATGAAAAGTAGAAAAGACCCAATGATTTAGCTATTTGTACACTAATAGGAATCCTTCTGTGGGTTTGTATGTCTGACTCATTTGATAAATTCTGTTTTAAAGGAATACAGGCTCCCAGACTTGTGGAGTATAGTGTGATTACAATAACCTCTATGTGAGGTATCCCGCAGAGGAGGGCTTCTGGATGAAGGGAATAATCACTGGATTCATAGTTGACTCCAGCTCACGTATCTCAGGGACCCTATAAGAGTCTCTCTGGCTTTTATCTTTTTAGTGAGTGGAATCAGATAGTCTTGAAAACTATTTTATGTTTATTATTACACTATTATATTTTATAATTATAATTATATAAAATTATGTTTGTGATTCCTACTAAAAACTTCACTTTTCTTTTTTGACTTAGCATCTTTGTGTTTTATGTAGTTACCATGTTTTCCCTATCTTTCTTTATTTGAGTGAGAATGTCTTCCTTTCTCAAGGCTGGGTAGTTGCCATTCAAATCTCTGCAGGCTGATTGCAGAAGTTTCCTGAAGCAAACCTAAGCATTGACTGGCATTTATAAATCCCTGGCAGCATACCAAAGTTGGTTAAAGAAATAAGATGTGTTATCTCATAGGCTTAGCTAATCTGAAAGTTATGTACTGTCTCTGGATGCGAGGGCTTAATATGGTGGCAAGCTGTAGAGTGACGAATTAAAGCTGGTAACGTTGCTGCTGTTCGGCTTCATTCTCCAAATATCCATATGTTTTGAGTGGAGTCTCTCACAGGAAGCTGGGGTCATTAGGGAGATATGTTGTATATTATATTTGCTTGACAAACATGTTTGAACATGAAACATGAAGTACTGGGAAAAGTTATAATCATCTGTTGTCCACATTATAATTAAGAAATCTGGGTTCACAAATATGGATTTTAATCTAATTATATAGTGTAACCAGATTTTTCTCTTAGGAACCAGCTGATATGGGGACAATTTTATAGGTAAAATCAAACAAAAATACTTCTGTTTTTAAAAATAATTACTGAGCTCCACAAGCATTATTGATCACAAATTTAAAAAATCTTCAAATGTTTTTGGAATTAAAGAGATGATTATTATCTTTATTGAATTTTCTCATATTTTCATTATTCTTTGCTTAACTTGTAAAATGAGTGAGGTCATGACAAAATCTTTGGGTAGCAAATTCTAGCTCTCCAATATTATAGTAAAATAAAATACCTAAAGCTGAAAAAGTGGAAATAAGAATACATTTTGGCCTGATTTCTCTTTCCTCAAATATTTGATATCTATAAATAGCTAGAATATAGATATTTATATATAATTACATATAACTTCTCCTTTATAAATATACCATAAACCTAAATTATGCTTATTAAGGATTGAATGTTTAATAATAGTTTTTCTTTTCAAAATGATAAACCAAGTATATACTTGGTTTTTTATCCTTGCTTATTGTGGTGAATGTCAGAGAGCCATTTACTGAAGAAATTAAGTTCTTTGGTTTTTAAATGTTGCACTAAGCAATTCTCCTCATGGTAGGAAAAAAAAATACCTCAGGTGAATAAGTGATCATTAAGTGAAGAACTGGACAAAGTCTTAGTAGAGAAACCCCACTAATAGGGTTATCACTAATAAGACAGGTTGGGCTACAGGTGCTGGAGCAGTAAGGGAAAGCCATCTTCATACAGCAGCCCAAAAAAACACCAAAAAGAGTGTCAGTTTATGTTTTCTGCCTTAATTTCAACTTATATATATTTAGAAAATCACATTCCATACACTTAGGACTACCATTCAGTGCATTTAGATTAGGGACAGCAGGACAGAAATAGGATGACTCTTTTTTGAGTAAGTGGCTTTTCTACAGAAATGAGCACTGTGCTTACGTTGCTCAATTCCCAGAGTCTCAATTTCTTCCCCTACCAAGCAGTGTTAAAAACTCACTTCCTATGGTGAATTATAGTACAGAGTGTGTGTAAAGCCTTGTTCACTTCTGGCACATAATGATGTTTTTGATACCAGTGATGAACACTTGCTGGACACCATCAATTGGGCTGAGTGCTTTACATGCATTATCATACTTAATAGTTTTCTCATACCCTGAAGTTTGTCTTATTTTTATTTCCCCTCAGTTCACAGGGAAATTAAGTCCCAAAGCTCCTAAAGGGCAGAACTGGAGTTAGAACCCAGATTCGTTCAATCCCAAGTCTGAACTCTTAGCCACCATAGAATACCTACTCCCTAGATGTCCATAGTATTCTACAAAATCAGTTATTATTTACTATTCCTGTTTTATCTCAAAAAATAGTAAGAGATAGAGGGAGTGTGGAGATTCTAGAGATTGAAGGGGGAAAATTATATACCTTTCTAACCAACATAGTCTTCAGTCATCATTAATTTACCAAGTACCTTCTCAGATGGAAAGATTACGGGTTTTCTAACCTCAATGAGAGTGGACAAAGTAAAAACAGATCTCTTTCTTGCTTGTGTTAATGTATTTTGTCTCATGTGGTTGGATTGGGATGAAATTTGGAGCCTGGCTTAAGCACAATGTAAACTGGTCATGAAACCCCATATAGATGCAGTTTTTTATTGCTGACAGGTTGTTGACCAAATTTTCATATGCATTGGCTGCCTCATTCAGAGGCTTTAGTAAAACCACTCCATATGGCCCATATTCTCACATGGTACCACTTTCCAGGATGACTAGTGGAGCTTTGACCAATCCTGAAGCCTTCCTGATTCAGAGGAACTACCTCAGAAAACTGTAGAAAACTTTAAAATAGACGTAACGATCACTAAAATGATACGGGATGTAAATTGGCCCTTGTATACCGACCTGATTTAAGGATTTGTGGCAGTACTTTGGATTATTATTCAGGAGGGCAATGTTGTGTTCGTTTGCCTCTAGTTCTCTGAAACCATTTTTGGTTTTGCCTGCTGTTTCTTTCTAGTGAATATTCCTGTTGTTACTACCTATAGACAGAGCATGACTTAGTACATCTTGCCTCTTAAATGATAAGTAATTATTGAAAAGCTTCAAGAAAATGGACAGTCTGGGGCACCTGGTTGGCTCAGTGGGTTAAGCCTCTGCCTTCCGCTCAGGTCGTGATCTCAGGGTCCTGGGATCGAGCCCCGCATCGGGCTCTCTGCACAGTGGGGAGTCTGCTTCCCCCTCTCTCTCTGCCTGCCTTTCTGCCTACTTGTGATCTCTCTCTCTCTGTCAAATAAACAAATAAAATCTTAAAAAAAAGAAAAAAGAAAGAAAATAGACAATTTATATAGTAGCAGGAAAAAAAAAAAGATTTTCCACAGAATAGGTAATGAAAAGGAGCCCCAAAATAGAAAAGTATATAAAAAATTTAAAAGCTCATTATAACATGCATTATTCTTTGAGAGTATCTGAATCAAGGTTAACAGAATGCTTTTTTGCGGCTATCTTGAGGTTTGAGTTTAGTGGTTCCCATCTCTAGCATGAAAAGATGGGAATGAAATGAAGTACTGTGAGGGTATAACAGAACTGGCAAAGATAGGGTGTAAAGAATTCTACTAAAGACTGAACGTTGGTGAGGCTTTACTCAACTCTATAGTTTCAGAAACAAGTTAAAGCAAATGTGGCAAGAGGTGTGATTGTTTCCTACTCTGTGTTATTTCTCCCTCTCCTTATAAATGACTTGGGAATGGTAGTAGCTCATCTGAGGGATACTGATGAATAATTTTAAAAGGTACAGGAAAATTAAGATGAAAAACTGATGGCAAGGTCTGTTTCACAAATGTGAACTGAACATTTATATTTGCATTGTATGTGTTATCTTGTTTGAAAAAAATCTGTTTCCCTTTTCCTTTTCGGATTCTAGGTAGACGACATTTTTCAGGTTCTCTTGCAGTTAAATACATCCCTGAAGTGAGTTTTAGCCCTTGGAATGGGAGTGGAAATAATTCATGACACACAGTTCTCTCCAATGAAAACTTCCTGTGTGAGATCCTCCCTGACCTTTACACATCTGCTTCACTGAGATCTCAGATGATCCAGAAGAGGGCAGAGCCACAAAATCTAGACCATCTAAATCACTACCATAAGAATAATTGCCAAATTCAAGAACCGCCTTAGTCTTCTGTGTGAATTGTGTTTTTCTCACCTAGTAATAATTTGGAGTTTCTTTATTAGCATTTAACCTATCATTATGCATAAAATCAAGTATAGATAAACAAAATCCTTTTGAAATTCAATAAGTGATAACTAGCTTATTGTTCTTGGAAATGTGTGTTATAAATGAAAGTCACATGCCTTCCTAAATCGTATTCAAGTATAGATACCTAATTCTAATATAAGGAGTGAGGAAACATCTAGGATAGGATAGGATATAGCAATAGGATATAGCAGCAGTCCAATGCAAAAGTTACATAAAGCAACAGGTAATGCTGGGAGATCTGTTCATAAAGATAATCACTATTGCTCATCTATACTATGTCAGTCCCTATACAGATTCTCTATATATGGACTTAAATTTAGCATTCCAGCAAACCCATGAAGTACTGTTCTCTCCATATTACAGATGTGAAAACTAACATTTCAGAAATTATATGATTTGACCTTGTTAGGCAATTAATACATGGGATATCTTGGACACAAAGCTGGTTCAGTATAGCAGTTGGGAATACTCTTACTTGGGGGCTATAAAGGCACCAGAATTCATCTCTAATATGCCAGATCTCAGGACTATTTGCTCATGAAGGACATTCAGGGAAGCATATGGTGTCTCAGTTGTCAGAGCCAGATTACTTTGTCTTCTTGGGTGAAGAGAAAGAAGGCTTAGCTATCAGTGAGGGAGAGTATGAACAAGCCTCAGAAGAAAGGTTGCCTAAGACAGGGAACCAGAAAAAAGTGCTCCAAAGAGATGTTTAATCTATTCTATGATGGGAAGAGTTTGAAAATTCCCAAACTCTTACATTGCCATTGTAGAAAAATCTCAATCTAGTTGTGTGTGTGTGTGTGTGTGTGTGTGTGTGTGTGTGTTATTTTCCAACCTAACGTGGAGGGGATGTCTTTTTCTACACTTTGAAAATACTGTCTTGTCTAGCCCAGAGTGTATGTAGGCATTCTGCAAATTGTGATGATTTGACATTAATCTGGAGTTACAGTATCAGCTGGAGGCACACTGTTTAACCGGGCAGCTTGTGAATTTACAAATAATGCCTTGGTGCAGTATAGTAGCTTGTCTTCATTAAAAAGTGCTAAGAAATTATATAAATTTACCCCCAAATAATAATAATATGAAACCATTGCAAAGTGTGAGGTGCTCAAGAGGATTTATATAGTAATTGGTACATTTTTCTCTTGGATTACCTTGAAATTTTACCAGTGTTCCCAAAAGAAAAAGAGCAAAATATGCAGTGGGATGTTATTAGTTTTGATTGGATATTCTCTGAGCACCCCTTTCTATAGAAGGAATACAGCTCTCTTTACCTATGCACAGCTCTTTGGGACTTGATTAAGGTAGTTATTGAGAAAATGCCTACTTTGGACATTAGCATGTCTGCTGTTCGGTCTTCTTTATCATCTCTGAACCATGGCTTAAAAATATGTATGAAGGACAAGTGCCTGAGGGAATTGTGGTGGTGCTTCTGTGTCTCTATCACAGCAGAGCTGTGAAAATTACATATTAAAGACAAAGTCAAGGTCAAAGTATTCTGGGCCTTGGTTCAAGAGAATTGGGAATGGATTCGAAGGATGAAAAAAAAAAAAGCACACACACCTCAATGCTACCTCTCACAAACTTTATTTAGCAAAAAGAAAAATATAAGAAAAGGACACTCTTAAGTAAACCGAAAGTTTACATCTGTCTTTCATGTTTCAGGGACATATTCTTTTTTTTTTTTAAGATTTTATTTATTTATTTGACAGAGAGAGATCACAAGTAGACAGAGAGGCAGGCAGAGAGAGAGAGGAGGAAGCAGGCTCCCTACTGAGCAGAGAGCCCGATGCGGGACTCGATCCCAAGACTCTGAGATCATGACCTGAGCCGAAGGCAGCGGCTTAACCCACTGAGCCACCCAGGCGCCCCACAAGAAATCTGCCAGAGGGGAAATGTTCCTAGATTTTCTTCCCTCTCCTTCTTAGAGGGGCTATGGATGGCCTAGAAACATCTTGCTCTGGTATGCTGGTCTCCATCTACAAAGGCCAAATAGGAGCCTAGTAAATTCAAAGGTCCTACTGATCAGCAAACCTACATTTATTGGCCAGTGACTAGTGATTTGCCTACAGAAATGTCAGGAACTTGCATATTCAGAGGGAGATGGTACCTCTTCCATCCTTTAGGCATTCATCAGCAGGAATTAAGTAAGAACCTCAGAACCCCTGGCAAGATCCCCAATCTTCCTGCCCATAGTACTCATAGACCATCCACTTCTGTGTGTCTTAGAACCATTAGGACATTTTTCATCAGTGTATTTATTCATGATTTTGTGAGTCATAAGAAGCCCAGATGTCCCAGGTCATCCTTTACCTTTTAGACACTAATTTCCATAATTCTGTATATTTCCTTCCCAATTCCCAAACCCTTCCACTGTAATCTCTGGAATTTAAAGTCCATTATTATAATCTCAGCATATGATGAGTGAAATAAGTCAAGCAGTGAAAGTCAATTATCATATGGTTTTACTTACTTGTGGAGCATAAGGAATGACACAGAGGACATTGGGAGATGGAGAGGAGAAGTGAATGGGGGGGAATCAGAGGGGGAGCAAACTACGAGAGACTGTGGACTCTGAAAAACACACTAAGGGTTTTGGAGGCAGGGGTGAGGGGTAGGGTGAGCCTGGTGGGGGGTACTATGGAGGTCACATATTGCATGGAGCACTGGGTATGGTGCATAAACAATGAATGTTGGAACACTGAAAAAAAATTAAATTAAAAAAAAAAATAAAATCCATAACTAGCAAAATTCCCTAGATCTTCAACTTCTTCTTTGACTGTTCCCATACTATCTAACTGTAAGTGAAAATTCAGTCACTCTTGAAGAGGATTTCTCCTGCAGTTCTCACAAGTGACAGGTTTATCTCTTCCTCAAGACCTTTACTGCTAGGCCTCTAGATGGGTTAGTGGTCTTCTTTGCCTCTCATTCCTGCTTTCAGACAATTCTTCCTCTTTTCAGTGTCTCTCCACCCAGCATTGAATTGTATTTCTTCTTGCAACACACCCTATTAACCATCCTTGTTTTTCTCACTTACCAATCCTTCAGTCATTTCCCCTTATCTCTTAAAGATTCATTGTCACTTTCAACAAGACCACTCTGTCATAATTCTTAGTGAGCTGCTTAAATGTTTCTTCTAATATTTTGGTCTCTTAGGACTCTCTACCCTGTTCACTGTGTTTTAGCAGCACTGGCCTTCTTTCTCTTCTTTAAACATGTCGGGCACACTCCCTCTTCAGAATCCCTGCCCGGAATACTTGCCCCTGGTTTTCACTTGTATTCCTTCCATATGTCAGATCTTGACTAAAATGATACCTGTTTGTGACTTTCTATGATTGACTAAAATTAATCACCCCTCCACCTGACTCCCTATTTTCTTCCCTGCTTCAAATTACTCCTTATGATATACTATACATTTTATATATTTATTTGTTATTGCCTAATTCCCTCCCAGAATGTCAGCTCCCAAAGGACAGGGATTTTTGGATGGCTTATTACTAACTACTCAGCATTTGTAACAGTGCCTACCACATATTAGTCACATATACGCTGAATGAATAAACAGTGCTGTTACCCATAAACTGACCTCACCTAGGTCTGACATGGGGTTTTTGAGGCATCACATTCTTCCTGTACAATCACTTGGTTAAATCCCTACGTGACCATGTAGAACTCATGTATGCTTATCTAGTATCTTTCCCTGAGCAGGCCAGGCCATGGCTTAAAACACAAAGCTCTCTGGAGAAAATAATTGAATAGGGGTCTGTATTAGTTTCCTAGGGCTGGCATAACAAAATACAACAAAATAAATGGCTTAAACAACAGAAATGTATTGCTTTACAGTTCTGAAGTTTAAAAGTCCAAGATTAAGGTAACAACAGTGTTCATTCTCTCTGAGGACTGTGGGCAAGAATTTATTGTGTGTGTTTCCTCTAGCTTCTCCTGATTTGCTGAGACCCTCTGACATATTTTGATATGCAGAAGCATCACACTAATCTTTGCTTTTGTCTTCACATGATCTACGCCCTGTGTGCATACCTATCTCCAAATTTCTCCTTTTTATAAGGACATCAGTTATATTTGCTTAAGGCCCATCCTAATGACATCATTTTAACTTGATTACCTCAGTAAAGACCTTATGTCCAAATAAGGTCACATTCTGAGATATTGGGAATTAGGACTTCAGCATATGAATTTTGGAAGGACACAATTCAACCCTTAACAAAGTTTATATCCCTAATATGGAATAGCATACTACTAGAAGGGATATGTGTTTAATGATACAGAAAGTCTCAGAGAAAACCAATAACTTAATAACAAAAGAATTTCCTGGGTGCCTGGGTGGCTCAGTCATTAAGCATCTGCCTTTAGCTCAGGTCATGATTCCAGGGTCCTAGGATTGAGCCCTTCCTCGGGCTCCCTGGTCAGCAGGAAGCCTGCTTCTCCCTCTCTCACTCCCCCGTTTGTGTTTCCTCTCTTGCTGTGTCTCTCTCTGTCAAATAAATAAATAAAATCTTCAAAAAAAAAAAAGCAGCATTTAAAAAAAAAAAAAAAGAAAAGAATTTCCCAAGTTTAGACCCCCTGACTACTTCACCTATAATTCCACCATGTTATTTTATCCTCTTGGGGAAAAAAAAAAGCTATAATAAAGATAATTAGAATACATAATAATTAACAAGAAGCCTAGGTCAAGATGTATAATTTCCTTGATTTCACTTCCAAATCAATTCATCAGAATGGAATCAATTTACATGCAGAACAATAACTGTAATATTTTAATCCAATTTAACACCATTGCAAGAGAAGTCGAGAGAGAGAAAGCAACAGATGTCAGCCTGACCAGGCTGACAGAAGTGAAAGCTCCCAGGAGAGACCTCTGGAATGATGGCATGCTCATTTTGTCCAAAGGCACAGAATTTTATTCCTTCAAACAAATCCAAATATAGAACTTGAACACATAGAACAGCTGCTGTTACTTCTGAAGTAGTAGAGGAACTGCTTCTTAGAGCTGCAAGTATGTTTTAGCAAAAAACTAAATATAACTGAAAATAAAATGATGTTCACATTATTCACATAAAATGATGTTCACATAAGGTGAACAGATTTTTATGGTAGAGAAGAATAAATTCAGATTTTTTTTTAGTTTAGTTTTGTTTTGTTTTGAGAGGGAGATAATGAGAGAGAGAGAGAACACGAGAGGGGGAAGGTCAGAGGGAGAAGTAGACTCCCAGCTGAGCAGGGAGCCCGATACAGGACTCGATCCCAGGACTCAAGGATCATGACCTGAGCCAAAGGCAGTGGTCCAACCAACTGAGCCATTTAGGTGCCCCTAAATTCTGATATTTGATGGTTAGATGATAATGACCATACATTTACAGAGGTAACATTAATTATGTGCCTTCTGTGTATTAGATATGTTATTATCAGATTAGAAAGACATGATTCCTGACCTCAAACTGCTCAAATCTAATGAAAGAGCCAATAATATTATCCTTTCAATACACTGAAATAAGTGACCTAGATAGAGTACTAGGGAAATAGAGGAGCACCTTCCTTACCCTGACCCTGTCAGAATCAGGAAATATATCCAGAATGCCTGACTTAAGCTGAGTCACTGTGCAGTGCTTACCTGGCAAAAGGAGGGTGGGCAGGAAATTTCAGCTGGAAGGGAAAGCAAGAGTTATAGATGCACAAGGATAGTGGGTACAAAGAGCTGTAAGTAATTCATTATGGCTGGAATTCATTTTCATATTCAAACTTTATTCTAAAAACTATAAGAAAGAGGGGCACCTGGGTGGCTCAGTGGGTTAAGCCTCTGCCTTCGGCTCAGGTCATGATCTCAGGGTCCTGGGTTAGAGCCCCGCATCGGGCTCTCTGCTCAGCGGGGAGCCTGCTTCCTCCTCTCTCTCTCTGCCTGCCTCTCTGCCTACTTGTGATCTCTCCCTGTCAAATAAATATTTTTTTTTTTAAACTACAAGAAAGATACTGTATTTGCATTTTAGAAAAAGTTTACTCTGGCATTCATATGGAAAATGAGTTAGAGGGAAGTTAAAAAATAATCAGGAAGATAAAAAGCAGAATGACCCATTTTGTATTTTGACAGTGAGGATATTATCTAAAATGATAGGGGAGGAAAGGAAGAGATTTATTAGACTTGCAGAGGATCAAATCAACAGGACATGAGGAGAGTGAATTAAATGAGAAATACGAAGAAGATGGCTTTTAGTGTTGTGGCTGAAGCCTTCACTGAGGATTTGTGGAGTTTGGTGTGCCTGTGCTACATTCATGTAAACATACCTACTATTGGCTAGGTGGGTTTGAAACATAGGGTAGAGACCAATGGTGGAAACACACTTGACAGCCATGTTCTTAAGAATTGTTGTTGACTTCACCTGAGAGGGTAAAAACATTTACATTGAGAATAAAAAAGGGGAAAGAACTTTCTCAAAAAATATCATAAGGTAATTGAATATAGTTAGTCTATGTGCTGGTATTTAATAAATGTCTGCGATAGTGAAATAAAAATTTAAAAATCACTGGGCTCTCTCAGAGCTCATGTTCTAATATAGATGAAGTAGAGACCCAAGGAATTGTAAAAGGGAAAAAGGTTATGCATATATCTGCAAGAGAGGAAAACTTGTTGAGAATAAGTTTATATTTAAATTTTTATTTTAGTATTCTCTCTAGATTATTTAATAGATGATAAAATAGCAGAGGAAGAGCAACAATGAGAAGAGATAGATTATAATATGTATTCATAGAACTATAGTAATGGAGTGGGTGTATGTCATCAGATACAGATAGAACTTTCTGGCAGATATTTCAAGCTATTCCTCTTCTGTCATTTACTATTCATATTTTCTCTTTTCTTTTATCTTCTCACCCTTGGCTTTTGCTTTCTCTGACAGCTTCATCAATAAAAGAACACAGGTTAGTGGGAACACAATACAATAAAACAGTTTGGGTAAAGCCAACATTCCACTGTAATGCAATATGGACACATATAGGGGTCCAACTAAGCCCTACAACCTATGAATTTTAATGAAACAGTTCTTTACAAATCAGTGACAAAATCTTGTTAAGTGAATTTATCCAGGTATTGAATGAGCTTTATAATGTTGGGGCCATTGTGAAAGGTGATTAAAATCTAAAAATCCACAAGACACATGCTGTCCTGGAGATGCTTATAGATTTGTAGATGTACTGAGATGTTGCTTTTACAATGATAACAGTTTCCAGTACAAATATTTCCAATGTTAAACTTCTGTTAAATGATAGCTTATATTAAACCAACTTATGTATCTCTTATAGAGCTACTGTCCCAAAGGGCTGTGAAGTCCCCTTTGCCATTGCATCATCACACTAAGATATCCTTGATCCACATTCTCCTTTCCCCACTTGATGCAGACTCAAATACATAAAGTCCACCTATCTCTGGCTACTTGTTGGTTGATAGGATTGATTTGAGTTTGAGTCTGAGAGTAGAAGTATGTCCTGACAAGTCCTCTTTCTTAACGACTACATCCTGAGTCTCTCACCTCCATTTTTATATTAAAATTCGAAGTCTTTCTTGATAATAAAAGAAAACAGCTAAGAACAGACCAGTTTTTCTGTAATGGTAGTAAATCTTACTTCAGGTCTCTAAGATTGAAATTCACTATTGCCTCCTAAGTAAACTGTCTTTTCCTACAGATAGAGGTAGAAGAAGGAAGTGGTGGAAGCCACGCTAAATCAAAAAGGGGAAATCAAAGAAAGGGTATCTAAATTTTTCTTGGATTAGTCCTAGTTCAGTCCATTATTCCAGACCATTATAAGAGCACCTCCTTTTATTCTCCAATGTATCCCACTCTGGACAGCAAACTAATTATGGTATGGTGACACTAATTAAAGTTCTGTTCCAAGATCCAAATAATTGTCAGAGGATTAAGTGAGATATTCAAGAATATGGTGAGAAAATAGTAGCATCCATTTCTTTTTTGTTTTTACCATTTTATTTATTCATTTATTTTAGAGAGAGATAGAAAATGAGTGAGTGGTGGGGTGGTGGGGTAGGAGCAGGGGGAGAGAGACAAGCAGACTCCACACTGAACACAGAGCCTGACACGAGGTTCAGTCTCATGACCCTGAGGCCATGAGCTGAACCAGTATCAAGAGTTGGATGCTTATCCAACTGAGCCACCCAGGTACCCTAAATCTATTTCTAATTGATACTAATAAATAATAGGAATGACTTTTTTTTCTTTTTATTTTTTATTGCCAATCTACTTTTAAAAACTTATTATAGAAAATTTCAAAAAATATAAATAAATAGAATACTGCAATAAATCCAAGCATTTCTCTGAGACTTCAGTAATTACTGACTTATAGTTAAGTTATATTCTATAATCCTATCCATTTTTCCATGTAATTTTTCTATAAACTTTATTTTTCAGAACATATTTAGATTTCCAGGAAAATTGCTAATATAGAATAGAGAGCTCCCATAGACCCCATACAAAATTTCTCCATTTTTAACATTTTACATTAGCATGATAGTCCCATTACAGTTAATGAACCAATATTGATAACTTTTTACTAATTAAAGTATACTTTATTCACATTTTCTTAGTCTTTACATTTTTTTTTTCTTTCCAAGAACCAATACAGGATACCATTTAGCTTTTTTTTTTTTAAGATTTAATTCTTATTTATTTATTTGAGAGAGAGAAACAGATAGTGACAGAGAGAGCACAAGCAGGGAGGAGAGGGAGAAGCAGGCTCCTGCTGAGCAGATTTTATTTATTATTTGACAGAGAGAGAGAGAGAGATCACAAGTAGGCAGAGAGACAGGCAGAGAGAGGGGGGAAGTAGACTCTGCACGGAGCAGAGAGCCTGACACGGGGCTCAATCCCAGGACCCTAGGATCACGACCTCAGCCAAAGGCAGACACTCAACTGACGGAGCCACCCAGGCACTCCATCATTTCATATTTAGTTATCATATCTCTTTTAGCTAGTCTTGTTTGTGACAGGTACACAGTTTCTTTGGTTTTGATGAATTTGAGAGCCTCCAGTACGGTCAGGTATTTTGCAGAATATCTATTGGATTTTCATGATATTTTTCTCATGATTATATTAAAGTTGTGAGTTTGGGGGAGGAATACCACAGGGCAGTGTCATTTTCATCACACCATGTTAAGGGAACATGCTATTAATGTTGACTTCCATCACTTAGCTGGGATAGTGTTTTTTAGGTTTCATTGCAATGAGGCTACTCTTTTTTTTTCCTCCTCGTTACATATCATCCTCTTTGAAATGAAGCCATTATGCACAGTCCACACTTAAGCAGTGAGGAGTTATTTCTTGAAAGCATAATGCAACCTAATGCTAACCTCACCTAACCTAACCTATCATATCCTTGAAGCTAAAGTGTCCAAATAAATGATTTGGGATTATTCTGTATGAGAGTTGTGTCTCATCATCCTCATTTATTTAATCAATTATTTATATCAGTATAGGCTCATATAGGTATTTATTTTATACTTTAGGTTACAGTGCAATACAACTTAATTTTTTTCCTCAAATTGTTATAGCTTTGGCTTTTGGGAATACTTTCAGTTAACTCCTTTGTCCTTTGGCATATGTCCATCACTTCTTTAATTTCTCACACTACAAGATTCTCTCAACTTACCTTGTGTGTTTCCTACCCAGGTCCTAGAATGAGCTTTTTCTCAAAATGGCTGTGGCGCCTTTCATTGGAGAAAAGAAATAGAAATCAAGATATGGCATTACCTGTGCTCATTGCCATTGGGGTGTCATTGGTTCTAGGAACTCTCAGATGGTAGAGCAAGGACTGATCTGTGCATATATACACATCTATAAATATTTCTGTGGGTAATCATGTGTATCTGTATTAAATTATATGAATTCATATGGATAACTCCCACTCTAAGCTATTTACTAAATGGATTATTCTAGCTTCCTTCCCTTACTTGTCCGAAAATTCTTACTTTAACAATGAGAAATCTAACTCCCAGAATCTGCCATTCATTTACGTAATTATTAATTCAGATATGCATAAAACACTACTACAATTGTTAACTCATGCCTGAGTGAGAATCAACTTGATCTAACTGAAGTACAGTACATGTGTGTTGTGCAATGTACATGCAGTTTCTTTTGCTTGTACTCTTACAGACTCAATTTGTTAAAGAGTTACTTAGGTCAGCACCTTCACCGCCCCCCCCCAAAAAAATTCCTTTAGATGAAGTTGTTTCAGACATTTAAAATACAGTTAGTCTATTTCATTACTTTATATCCCACGGACTTCTGAAATTGTTTAAAAAATTTCAAACCGTTTCTCTCCATGTGCTGTAAAGTTCTATGGGTTTTCACACATGCGTAAGAGCCATTTATCTATCATTAAATTATCATACAGAGTAGTTTCATCATCTTAAAAAAACCCCCGTGCTTCATCTATTCAGCCCTCCCCAGCTACACTTGAACCCCTCATAACCAGTGATCCTTTTATTTTCTATAATTATGCTTTTTTTCCAGAATGTCATACAATATGGATTATACAATATGTATCTTTCTTAGAATGGCTTCTTTCACTTAGAAATATGCATTTACATTTCCATCTATATCTTTTCATGACTTGGTAGCTCACTTTTTAAAAATCACTGAATAGTATTCCATTGTATGAATGTATCATAGTTTGTGTGTATATTTACCTTTTTAAGGCCATCTTGGTTGCTTTGAAGTTTGAGCAGTTATGAATAAAACTTCTGAAACTCACATGCAGTTTTTGGCATGGACATAAGTTTTCGAGTTAGTTGGGATTATACCTAGGACCACAATAGTGTATGGTACGACTACATTTATCTTTGTAAGAAATTGACAAACATCTGAAGTGGTTGTACTATTTCAAACTCTAAACAACCATAAGTGAGAGTCCTCTGGCACTTCATTCTCATCAGAATTTGATTTTACCTTCTTAATTTTATTTCAGGCATTCTAAGAGGTATATAGTGGTATGTCATTGCTTTAATTTGTTATTATTTAATGTACATGATGTTGAACATCTTTTCATATGCTTATTCATCTTTTCCATACATATTTTCTTTGGTGAGTTGTCTCTTCATATTTTTGTCTATTTTTATTGAGTTTTCTTTATTGTTGTATTCCCAGAGTTCTTTATATATCTTGGAAATATATCTTTTATTAGATTTGTTTGCCAAATACTTTATTCCAAATATTTCTTGCATGTATGTTGTCTTTTAACATCATCTTTCACAAAACAAAATTTTAAAAATTTTAATTTGGTCTAACTGACCAGTTTTTTCTTCTGTAGATCATACTTTTTTTTAAGAGTTTATTTATTTATTTGACAGACAGAGATCACAAGTAGGCAGAGAAGCAGGCAGAGAGAGAGGGGAGGAAGTAGGCTCTCCACTGAGCAGAGAGTCCCATCAGGGCTTGATCCCAGGACCCTGAGAACATGACCTGAACCGAAGGCAGAGGCTTAACCCACTGAGCCACCCAGGTGCCCCTATAGATTATGCTTTTAATGTTCAATCTAAAAATGCAACATCAAGCCCAAGATCACCTATATTTTCCCCTACATTTTCTTCTAGAGGTTTAATAATTTAGGTCTATGATCTATTTTGAATTAATTTTTTTCAAAGCTGTAAGGTTTATGTTCAGATTTTTTTTGCATGTGGATGTCCAACTGTTCTATCATCCTTTATTAAAATGATCATCTTTTCTCCATTGAATTGTCTTTGCTCTTTTATGAAGGATCCATTTGCTATATTTGTATGGGTTTATTTCTAGTTTTTTAAATTTTATTTTGCCCATTTATCTTTTGTGAAGTGTTTTACCAATACTATACTGTCTTGATTACTATAGGTACATCATCAATTTTGAAATCAGGTAGTATAAACTCTCCATTTTTTTCCTCCAGTATTGTGCTGACTATTCTAGGTCTTTCACCTTTCCATGTAAACTTTAGAATCAGTTTACTAGTATCTCCAAAATAGCTTGCTAGGATTTTAATTATGGTTGTATTGAATCTAAATCAGATTAGGAAGAATGACCATCTTTATAATACTGTCCTTCAGTCCATGAATGTAGAGTAGCATTCCATTTATTTAGTTTTCCTTTTATTTTCACAGCATTCTGTGGCTTTTAACATATAGATCCTATGCATATTTTTTTAAATTTGTGCTTATATACTTCATTTTTTTGTTTTCTTAAATGACATTGTTATGCTTTTTGCTGGTATATAGAAAAACAACAATTTGTATATGAACTTTGTATATTGTGGCCTTATTATACTTGTCTATTATTCTGAGAATTTTTTGTTCATTTTTTTTTGTATTTTCTACATAGACAATCATGCCCTTTTTGAACAAAGATGGCTATATTTCTTCCTTTCCTTTTCCTGCCTCATTGCATTAGATAAGACTTCCAGTATAATGTTGAATAGGAGTTATGAGAGAGAATATCTTTGCCTTGTTTTGATCTTAGGTGGAAAGCATCTAGTTGTTTTTTTTTTTTACCATTAAGTATGATACTATCTGTACATCTCACATTATTTTTAATTTATACTTTAAAAATATTTAAAAATATTTGAGAACATCTAAGATGTTCTCAAGTATATAAATACACACACACACACACACGCACATACACACTTGTGATATCTTCTCCATCTTGTTGCTACCAATAAACCACTTAGTACCCTTCAAAAACTATGACTTTGTTTTTGTTTGTTTGTTTGTTTTTAAGTTTTTATTTATTTTTTAAATTTCTTTTCACAGTTCCAGAATTCATTGTTTATGCGCCACACCCAGTGCTCCATGCAATACATGCAATATGTGCCCTCCTTAATACTCACCACCAGGCTCACCCAACCTCCCACCCCCACCCCTCGAAAACCCTCAGATTGTTTTTCAGAGTCCACAGTCTCACATGGTTCGTCTTATGGCTTTGTTTTAAGGCTAGGATAAGATTGGAAAGAATATAAAGGTAGTCTGCAGAATATTAAGAATAAATAACATCTGATTATGAACAATAAATTTAAGCTGGTAAACCACTCTCTGGATCCAAATTAAGAAGAAAAGAGGGGATTTAAGGTTTGTTTCTTGGTAAGGAACATTTCCCTGGCAATACCTATTCTCATTCCTTTGGAGCTATAGCCTGTTCTTCAGAATACCTTGCTATAATTCTTTTTTTTTTTTAAGATTTTATTTATTTATTTGACAGAGATTACAAGTAGGCAAGAGAGGCAGGTAGGGAGAGAGAGGAGGAAGCAGGCTCTCTGCGGAGCAGAGAGCCTGATGTGGGGCTTGATCCCAGGACCCTGGGATCATGCCCCGAGCCGAAAGCAGAGGCTTCAACCCACTGAGCCACCCAGGCGCCCCCCTTGTTATAATTCTGTCCCTAGGAAACATTGTTATTAATTAGTAGGAGGGAGTTTGCCCATTACACGGAAATGGGAAAATGAGAAAAGGAGATTTCAACTCTCATTGCCTGGAAGGTGTATTTCCCATATTCCAAATTAGAATTCTGAATGAATTCCATCATAGTAACTATTTATTTATATTTAGTAGTTATTTTCTCTAAAACTCTTGTGAGGATACTGTTCTACATTTCCAATGTTAGACATCATTCGACAAACATCCATGAGTATGTTCTTCATGAGAAGCTTTGGAAACTTACCCAGTATGTAAATTATCCCTCTTCACGGGCAGGTTCTGAATTTTAAATTGCTACTTCCCATGTCTAGTTTTGGATTCTATTCGAATCAACTCAGCATCATTAGCAGAGTTCTCCCTTTGTAGGGACAAGGCAAAATCCTTATATAAAAGGTCATTTTCATCCCTGATGAGAGTAGTATCTCACTTTCCTTTCTGCCAGCTTATTCTGAACAATATCTTCAGTTTTCATTTGATTATGTTACCTGGTTTTAGAAAGACAGTAGAAAATGTAATAAATTTATAAGACATTATGCATCCTCCTGAATTGATTTACATAAGAAAAGCCTTCTTCTGGAAGAAGAGAACCAATAACGCAGACACAAGAGAAGGAAAATGCAAGAAAGGTAGCAGAGTTTGAACCAGAAGGAAGTAAGAGAGAGAGAATAAATTTGTAGGATAGCTATAATGAGTGAGACTTTGAGTAGAGAGAAGAACAAAGGGAGATTTTGCTGTGAATTAAGCAATATAACCCCTCCATTGTGCCAATTTTAGAATGTTCAATAAATGTTTACATGAATTTCTAATTTTTTTCTCAACATTGAAATACTCTTTTATTGTTATTATGTTGCCACTCAGATGGGTTATTTAGTTACACTACTTTCCTTCTTTCTACCTAACACCTTGCATATCAACATTCGTATCTAACTGATTGTGATGCTTGGCTTCAGCTTTGTCCCTAGAATCTATGGCTCACCTGTCTCCTGATTCCAGTCCAGCCTGCTTGCTAAAGCAAGCCTGTGCTCATGCATCTCCAACTCATATTCCATGCTCTACACTCCATCTTACTAAAGACACGTAGACAGTAAGTTGTATCCAAAAAGAAAAAAAAAAGTCAAGTGATTAAATAGAGAAAATAGAATTTTAAATTGATAATTAGTTACAGAGTTTTCAGAGGGCTGAAAATCCAAAGAAGCAACAGAGACCAGCAAAGGCAGGAAGCTTCCAGATTTGCTAGGACTGCAAAGATGTGGAAAAGATGTTACTGAAACTCAAAAACTAGGACCATGCAATGAGATATCAAAGTGTATTTGGGTGAGTTGGGGGTTATGTGGGAGACACAGCTGCTGTTAAAATATCGCAGGAAGCAGAAAAAAATAGAAATACTCAGGTTTCTCCTTTCCATCTTCCATTCTCCCACCAATGCTTCCCTTTGACCAAACTTAGTGAGAAGCCAATGGACAAAGAAGCTAGGAAAAGTAATTTGCAGGATCAGTCCCCTACAATTCAGAGCAGAGCAAGTCTGTTGCTTTTACAGACTCTGTCTGATTATTACTATCATAATTATAAGCATTCTGTCCCAGATGATGAGGATGTGTCCAATATTTGAAATATAAGAGTCTTCATTGCTATGCTGTTACCATCTACAGCTACAGATAGTCTGTGTCTCAATGCTGAAACTACAAATGGTTCTCTGAACTTGGGTCCATCACAAGGAGCACCATGACTGTTGATCCTTACAAGGGCAACTTCCAAGTAAACGTACGTGGCATCTTCCTGGCCTCATGCTTTGCACAGAAGCCAGGTAACTAGGCCATATACTTCTTTTGCCAGACTGTCTACTGGTTAAAAATACTTTATCTCCAAGCAGTACTAACCAATATCTTTCAACTTTACCACTAAAGGGTGCCCACCAATGCGATGGGAGAATTCTGGCAAGGGCAGAATCAGTGACCTATTATCCTGTGGAATTTTGGCCCTAATTTCAGGACACAAAGAGGAAATGACTCAATTGTGTAGCCTGGGTCCAGGAAGGCTTCAGAGAAGTTCTGCAGGCACAGCTGGCTGATGCCTGAGTCTTCCAGACCTTCTGAATTGAGAGACCTCCTGGGAGCATCAGAAGCACTCTAGAAATAACTTCTCTATTCTTTTTGACGCTCTGCCATTAGACCTCCCATCAGTAATATGGAAACAGAATGAAGCTCTGTTGCTGCCTGCCCAAGCTAACCACCTGTTGATTCCATGGAGAGAATAATATACTCAGTGGGGAAGCTTTGCTTCCAATTTGGCAAGATGGCTAATTTCCCTGTGTGTGTTGAATCCATGGTGGCAACATATACCCAACTAAGAAGCCTGCTGAATCCTACACTCTGCTGGATTTTAAGCCATGGAATAAAACCATCCTCTAAACCGTAGGATGAAAAGAGTGCAGGACTATACTCTGTATCCTCTTTCTAACCCTAACTGTGTTCTACAACACTACTTACTTTAACATTATGTTCCTCACATAGATAGGATTTTCACCTTCCTGAATAACCAACCCAACTAATGTCCTCTTTGGAACTAATTTTGGAGTTTTCAGATTCTTCAAAGATTGAGATATTTGTCTACTATCTGCTATTTTCTTACCCCACCTCACTGCTAATAGGTAAATAAAGTCATATTATTCAGGAACTCAAAGAGACTTGAGTTTACATAATTTCTAGTCATAGGAGCATTAATCCATTGAACTCTCCGCTACAGAATTAACATACAGTCCTTTACTGACTCTTGATTAAAGGGAACCTCATATAATAGTTCTGCTTTCTACCTGGTTCTTGTCCACATTTCTCTGTGAATAACAGCTATCTGAGCAAAGTATTCACGGTCTAGGGAGCTAATTAGGACATTCCCTGATAGACCAAAAGCTAGTACAGTGTCACAAACAGGGACCTAAGTAAGAATTTCTAACAGGAAACCCTCTCCATCAAGCTTCCCATGAAGATGTACTAGCGCCTCTGCTGAAGTTGGAGGACTGCTGCTGGCTTCCATTTGGGTTATGAAGACTACTGATTCCTTCCCCCCAACAATTTTTTGCCACTTGATGCACCAGTGATCTCAAGCTATCTGAATGATCTGTTCCTTTAATATAAAACCCCTGGTTAATATAACAGTCAGGAAAAGTCTAGTTCCTGTACCTCAGTACTTCAGAGACCCAACGTATATTCTGTCTCTACCCTCATTCTGAATATATTTGCTCTGTTCCGATGACTCTCATTTCTACCCTCTCTGTGCATTATATTCCTTTCCCTGCTCACACATTCACTGTGATACGGGTTTTTATGGTCTAATTGGGTATCTGGCTTTGTAGATTTTATTTTCGGCATTTCACTCTGAAACTCCTTGGCCAGCTTTGACCTATCCTGTACACAGCATAGATTCTCAGAAACAATGTGTCCAAGGGTCAGGGCTCTAGGCTCTGCTTGTGTAAGAGATCATCCTGAGTAAGGAAGGACTACATTTGGCTTATATGAACAAAATGGTTTACACTAAATAATGTCAGCTATTGAGTCAAACTCTTGATCAGAGGTGGACATGTATGATTTATTAATCTTTACTTTCTAAGTGTTTAGATCTCAAATGTGAACACACACACACACACACACACTTGGTGTTTCTCCAGTACTTTCCTTCTACCAATCATCCTGGGATGTTAATTTAAAAAAAAAATACTGAACTTGGGGCACCAGAGTGACTCAGTTGGTTCAGTGTCTGACTCTTGATTTCAGCTCAGATCATGATCTCAGGATTGTGAGATCAAGCCCCATCTCAGACTCCTCACCCAGCAAATTATCTCTCTCCTCCCTCTGTCCCTATTCTCCCCATCTCACACTCTGTTTCTCTCTCTAAAAAATAAATGAATCTTTAAAAAGATACTGAACTTGATCTTCTTTAAAGAGCACTAAGAAAGCCCTCAAATAGAGTTTGTTTTTTTAATTTTTTTAAAATTTATTTATTTGTCAGAGAGAGAGGGAGAGAGAGCGGGCAAGCACAAGCAGACAGAGTGGCAGGCAGAGGCAGAGGGAGAAGCAGGCTCCCTGCCGAGCGAGGAGCCCAATGTGGGACTCGATCCCAGGATGCTGGGATCATGACCTGAGCCGAAGGCAGCCGGTTAACCAACTGAGCCACCCAGGCGTCCCTCAAATAGAGTTTTAATTGTCTCTGGAGTCATGTAGTTGCTTTAAAGGATTAATTCTCCTCTTTAAATATGAACAATTTTCTTTTTCCTCACCTATTGGGTAAATATTTCTATAAATTCCATCATTGAACATTAGTTGAAAATAAAAAACAAAACAAAACAAAGAAAACCACCCCATCTTCTTATGAATTAAACACTTTCTTAAAATAGAGTTGAGCTACCATAAATATACTTCATCATCTATTATGTACTAAACTAAAACCCAAAGAAACAGTGTGAGATGTGCCAAGTTTCATTTTAGACTTGTATTCCTTTTATCTTTTTCTTAAGCACCAGTACCTTTATATTCTTTGC
Source organism: Mellivora capensis (assembly GCA_004024625.1). NCBI lineage: Eukaryota > Metazoa > Chordata > Mammalia > Carnivora > Mustelidae > Mellivora > Mellivora capensis. The sequence goes on from PISX010012757.1 coordinate 39,973, forward strand.
ACTCCTATCCTTCAATCCCAACTGCTTAATCCGGTGTTTCTAAAATTCTAATGTGGTTATACATCACCTGGATATCTTGTTAAACCACCAATTCTGAATTATGAGGTCCGGGATGGGACTTGAGATTCTGCATTTATAATAAGCTCTTAGATGAAGTGGATACTGCTTGTTGCATTCCACGCTTTGAGTAGTAAGTATTTATTCAACTTATCTGTATCACCTAAGAAGGCATGAGGGACATTTCTTTTCTCTTAGATGTTGGCATCTTTTCAGGCAATAAAGCAGGAGCCAAGTAAGAGAGCCTGTCTAGTGGAAATTCAGACAGCAGCTCTGGCCTCACGGGAGTCTAGAGGCAAATGCAGTGGCAGTTCTAGGGCAGCCCTCTGAACTCCCTCTTCATGGTTGCAGCCAAAGTAGTGGATAGTCTGGTGAGTTGATTTTGTGGTGATAATCTGTTATTATGCAGATAAAGATGTTTTTGTAGGCCAAAGAGTAGGCTTGAAAAAGGATAGGATTAAGATATTCTAATAATGGGAGCTCCTGGATGGCTCAGTGGGTTAAGCCTCTGCCTTCAGCTCAGGTCATGATCTCAGGGTCCTGGGATCAAGCCCCGAATCGGGCTCTCTGCTTGGCAGGGAGCCTGCTTCCCTTCCCCTCTCTATGCCTGCCTCTCTGCCTACTTGTGATCTCTGTCAAATAAATAAATAAAATATTTTTTAAAAAATATATCCTAATCATAATACCCACTGCAGAGTTTGAACTGTTTGGTGACAGTTTATTTCCACTTGACTGTAAAGAGACAGTTACTAAGTAACTTTGACTTTTCCGTGGTATTGGAAACTTACATACTTTGCATATTGATGCATAGTCCAAAAGCAATAGCTGTTGAGCCTTGTGAGAAGTATTAAAAATATACACTTTCATATGCAATTGTTTTCTCACATCATAATTGTAAACTGATAAAAGAAATACATTTCTCCACATGGGCCTACGGTGAGCAGGGCTTCTCTGTAAGCATTGCCTCCACTAAAAACTATCACCAAAGGACCAGTGCTTGGAGCCGTTTCAAATCTCTTCAGGTCCTTCAGGTTAGACCAGTTTAACTTAAATCTTTAAAAAACTTAAATTTTGCTTTTATATATTTTTTTCTAAAATAAAACCTCTTTGTTTAAATGTGTCATTTTATCAGAATGTTACAGCAGTGATAGCCTGGTGCACACAGGCTTCAGTATCTCTCTCATTAGCATCCCTAGGAGAGGAACGGCAGAATTATATTTTCATATAAGGCTCTAAGAAATAAAAGAGTGATTTAGAAGCAACATTAAAATTAGAAATGGGCTAGGTTCTGAAACCAGATACTACCTAGAAAATGTGGTAAATCGTCCATGTTTTCCACACAGCATCGTTCTGCATTGTGAGATTACCCTGGTCTTTTGGTGTGCTGGCTACTTCTTTGTAAGTGGTTGAGTAAATTTATCATCTCCATGTCATATGAGCTCACTGCTGGCACCGTTTCAAGAAATCTCATTATTTTTTGATGTCTATGATGGATTAAAGATGAGAATATTGCTGGCCTAAGGCTTCGTTAGTCCCGCCTGTCATATTTGTCAGCTACAAAGCAGCTCTGCCAAGGGGTTAGGAGGGCGTTTGGGATAGTGGGCCATTAAAACGCAGTTCCATTACTTACACTCAGTTAGATTGAGGAAATGGAAGGTAACAAGTGTGAGAGTTGTCCCATGGGATCCATTTTCTTTGTTACACACCCAAAAAAGAAAAATCAAGATGACCGCAGAAACAGCAAGAAGCTCTCTCTACATGGGATGGCCACATCTTGTAATTTCTCACTGTGGGTGAAAAGTGCTTGTTTGGGTAACCTCACAGGCAATTCTGCGAGTTCTGTGACCAGACAATATCCTGCATGATCAGCCCTGATTCTTATAAGAAACTGACCTTGGATGGCTCTCTGGCCTCTTAGAGACAGAACAAGGCTGTCTAAAGCCTTTTGAGTCCTCAGAACAAAGACTATCATGGCATATGACGAGAATAACCAGTAACACATTGTGATTGGAAAGATATTCTCAAGGATATATTAAACCCATAATAGCCTAATTTAAAATGACCTTAATATTCAAATTTTTAAGTAGTTACTATATTCTCAAGTTTTTACAAATACCATGTAGTACAAGGTAAGCAAAATGACATGTACAATGTTACTAAAATATTGATGATCTTTTTCATGGTAATGCTTTCTGAGTTTATTTCTTTCATGTTCATGTAGGAGGTAGGACTTATGGGTCAGACTACTGGGATGTAGGTGCCTTTGGGGATTTCTTCCCTAAACCCCAATATAACCATTTATTGTACCAACTACTCTAGTTGATGATAAGGAGACAGTGGTTTAAAAAAAGGCTTACAGTCTATTTTGGTAATTGACATTAAATCAGCTTACAAATAAATATATACCATGCATTTTGTTCAGTACATTTCAAGGTATTTGTGGATCTTTTTCTTTTCTTTTCTTTTCTTTTCTTTTCTTTTCTTTTCTTTTCTTTTCTTTTTATCATGATACTGTGTTGGGAATTCTGGCTAATACAGACATGAAAAGACATTACCTTCTCCACCTACATGGTCATTATAGTCTTTTAGGAAAAAAAAACATATAAATAGATCATATAATACTTAGTAATATATTGTATGAAGCTATGATTGTCTTTGGCTCTGTCAATTCTCTTTCCTTTCTCTTCTCTTTTATCCTTCCTTGTATTTAATTATCCAACTATTATGTTGATAATATATATCAGAGACTATGTGCTAAGTACAGCCAGATAGGATCAACTGACTACTTATTATGTGCCAGACATAATGCAAATTTGTTTATATTCATTAACTCAAGTAATTTGAAAAGTGGTAGTATTATTATTTTTATTTTATAGATAAAGAAATTGGGACTCAGAAAGATTAAATAATTTGTGCAGATAGGTGGAAAAGTTGGATTTTGAACAGAAGTCTGTGTGATTTCATAGTATGTGTTCTAATTCACTATACAATTATACAGGAGATCTGTGTTATACTGTGAGATATTTTTCAAGGAAAACACAACTTGTAGTCAAAACAATAAAGAGAAATTATTTCTAAAAAATTAAAATATTTATTCAAACCTGTGTCACTTAATTTTAATTCATTAACAGTGTCCCCAAATCATTTCTTAATAATATATTTTAATGCTTTCTATTAAATAATACTACAAAATAGGGTGTGTATATATATATATACATATACTTATATATATAATACATATAATTCTTATTATATATAATATACATATATATAATTCTTATTATACATATATAATAAGAAAAAACTTCAGTAAAAATATTTTCATCTTTAAAATCTTAGTTCTGGGCTTAATGGAGAACCACTGGTACCTACTCATTGGCTGCACCAAAAACAGTGGTTATGAAAGTTTAGCTCTGAGAGACTGTGACTTTGGTCAAGTAATGAAGCGTACTGAGAGAACATTCAATTCATAGTCATCTGTGTCAACTTGGCATGCACATCCAGGAGGGTGGAGGGAGGCAATTTGAAGTTTGTTAAAGGTCTGAAATATCTGTCTTTTCCTTTGCCTTCTTTAAAGCAGTAAAGCAGGATGGAAGGATTATGTTTTCCATTTGTACTTGACATGGAGGTCACATGATATCACACATTGGCTCTTTTTAAGCCAAACTTTCAGTGTAGGATAGTCATGTCACTGAAGTGTAATATCTTACGGCGCTGTCAGTGATACTTGAAGGAAACAGAATTGGATATTACCTATACAATCCTTGGGTCCTTGTGTATCCTTCTGAGAGAGAAAGTCAGTGGAAAGACAGATTAGGTGCCACTTTAGGAAACACACCCTTAAGTAGGACTAAACTGTTATTTGACACCTACGAGGACCACAGAGCCTGGCGAAGTGTGGCCTTGGCCACTGTAATGAGTTTAGGCCACTCCTGTGTCTTTAAATGCTTAGAGTGTCTTAGCTAGGCCTGTTCCTCTACATGCACTGTGGACTCCAACTTAAGGAACAGTCACTCACCCACATGCATGGCTGAGCACATCTATCCCACAGGACAGGCCATGCTTGCCCCTCATCCCCAGAGGCTCTTTCAGAGTAACCCAGGAGAACTGTTTACTCAAAGGAAGAATTGGATGTCTAAACCCTCCAAGATAAGTAAACCATTAATCCCTGCCTTAAGACCTTTTTGGCACCTTGACAAAAATTGTAAACAAGCTGAAATGTGTACTTCTTACCCTTTCAGTGTCATACATAAAACAATCTGCTACCCCCAAATCTGATTTCATGCATCCAGTGTTTTAAACATTTAATCCCACTATGTCAACCTCCATATTAATCTCTAAATCTTTGTTTTGTCCATATACCCTTTATTCAAAAGTAGTCAGTAATCACCTCATCTATACTCCTTGTCCCCTGTATATGTGACTGCTGGATGTAGAATAAAGTTGATAGAATTGTTTCCCATAAAAATTTTCATGAGTTCAAAGATTCTTGAGTTCAAGGACCATGTCTATTATTTCTTTTGAATTCCTCAGTGTGGTATCTAGCATGATGCCTTAAACATAATATGCCTTCATTAGCACTTGAAAATATTTGCCTTTTTAAAAAATTTTATTTTATTTTTTCAGTGTTCTAAGATTCATTGTTTATGCACCACACCCAGTCGTGCCCTCCTTAGTACCCACCACCCTTTTTTTATTTTAAAGATTTTACTTGTTTATTTGAGAGAGAGAGAGCATGAGAGGAGAGAGGTCAGCGGGAGAAGCAGACTCCCTGCTGAGCAGGCAGCCTGATGTGGGACTCAATCCCAGGACTCCAGGATCGTGACCTGAGCCGAAGGCAGTTGCTTAACCAACTGAGCCACCCAGGTGCCCACCACCCTTTTTAATATTTTTTTTTCTATTTTCAAAGCCACATTTGACATTAATTAAATTGCTTATTTGGAAGTAAAGAGTATTAGCAAATGAGGATCATTTGTCCCATAATTTAAAACAAAAAGTAATGCAGTTTTAACATTTAGTTGTGCTTTCTCTATGCAATATCATGTTCTATTAAATTTTCATGATTCACTTTCAGCTATCCATACCTTTCTAGGAATAGGAAAATGTCTGTTGTATTTGGTACTAGTAGAGTTACTGAAGCTTAGGATTTTACACAACAGAAACATTGTCTTTTTTCTCCCTTTAGACAGCTTTCTTAATACTATTTAGTCATTCTACTTTTTAAGTGCCACAGAACTACCCTCTCAGGGGTGTTTTCTCCTTACTATCTTCACCCCAGTGCTTTCTCATCTCAAGAATAAAAAAAGACAATCAGTGTTTCCTCTGTACATTGTCCATATTCCTGTAATTTCCTCCAAATGCCATAACTTGTCCTGGTAGTTTTTACATTTCCTATTGAAGAAAATGAAAACTCTAAGGACACCTGGCTGGCTCAGTCAGAGGAGCATGTGACTCTTCATCTTGGAGTTGTGAGTTTGAGCCCCATGTTGGGTGTAGAGATTCCTTAAATAATAAGACTTATATAAAAAAGGGGGGTGCCTGGGTGGCTCAGTGGGTTAAGCCTCTGCCTTCGGTTCAGGTCATGATCTCAGCGTCCTGGGATCGAGCCCCGCATTGGCCTCTCTGCTCATCAGGGAGCCTGCCTCCCCCTCTCTCTCTGCCTGCCTCTCTACCTACTTGTGATCTCTCTCTGTCAAATACATAAATAAAATCTTTTAAAAAGAAAAAGGAAAACTCTGATAAAAAATTATTAGACTTCTTTATTTTTATAAAGCAAAGTCTAATTTACATTAGTCAGATATTTAATATATTCTATTAGTATCTATAGTACATTATTATAGATGTATGTTATTTAAGAATAGAAGAAACAACTAGCTATTTGCTGAAAAATTTCATGCTGAAATAAATTGCTATATTTCTGAAAAAAGCTTAAACCAGGTGAAAATTCAGAATTTAGAGACATTCTCTGGCATTATTTAACCAAAAAATGGAAGAGAAAAGAAAGAGTGTCATTCTGCCTCCAGACACCCACTATATGAAAGTGGCAAAATTTTATAGTGACAGAGAGGAGAAGTTTGGAATCTCCAAACCTAGGGTTACTCTAAATCCGACTTTTCTTAATCATAAGAGATAAAATGTTAAAGAATAGAGGATAAAACTAAGTGCTTTATTCTCATAAATCGTTGTAGCTAGAACAAACATTTCATTTAATTTAAATCATCACCTGAATATTCAGTATTTATATTTGTGGAATTATTACAAAAGTTATTTACTTAAAAATATTAAAACTGTTTATTGTAATAATTACCTCCTAATAATTCCATCTTATAAATAGTATCTATATTGGACACAGTGAGCACTTAAGTGTCTTAGAAATCTTGAGTGGCAAGACAAAGTGCTGAACCATTAATTCAAAGATAAATTACTACATTCTAAAGCTGGGATCATTAAACCAGGGATTTTAAGATTTTATTTATTTGACAGAGAGAGAGAGAGAGAGAGAGAGAGACAGCCAGAGAGGGAACACAAGCAGGGGGAGTGGGAGAAGGAGAAGCAGGATTCCTATAGAGCAGAGAGACAAATGTGGGGCTCCATCCCAGGACCCTGGGATCATGACCTGAGCCCAAGGCAGACACTAATGACTGAGCCACCCAGGTGCCCTGAGTCAGTTACCTCTTAATAATTGAGATGAAAAATAGATGTATGAATGAAGAATTCAGGTTTTCTTTCTCTTTTGGACTTTTTGCATAAATTGTACAGATAAGTTATATGTACAATACACCATGTAAACCCCTAAAACTTTGAATCACTCTGTATTTATGGTCAAAATCTTTTTTTTTAAATTTACGCCATCTCAAAAGCACTATAAAAACCATATGTATCAAATCACACAATTGTCTGTAGTTCATCTCCAAACTCATTGATCAGGAGCCAAGTGGTAATTTATCCCAATACATCAGGAAATGATTGTTCTGTTTCTTGTTTTGTGGTTGTAATGGCTCTATATTCATAAGATTCCAGTATAAACATTTATAAATTATCATTCTCTCATTCTAGTATTTATACATGAGTAAAAATAAAGAACAGATTATTTTTCTTTTGTTTTCAAGTGTTATGATTTTCTAATTATATATACTAATAGACTGAGACATTAAAATACCACATGAAATGTGTAAACTACAGAAATGGTAATAGGCAAATTAATCCTGCTGAGAAATATGTAGTGGCACATGTGAAAGAAAAGCAAGAAAAGAAAAGAAAATTTAAAAATATGACTAACATTTTACTTCAAGCTGTCTAAATGAATGATGAGGGTAATAAAATGACCCTTAATATACTCAGTGAATTTTCATCAATCACTTCTTAAAGTGTCTGTAACTATAAATCAGTCACTTATTTATGATAGCAAATTGTTTGAAGGATCAAGTCCAGAATGACAGCATTTGAAAGCCAACTTAATGCCGAGCTACTATTGTGTATAGAAGACGTGTATCATGCAGTCTTTAGTCTTGTGTGCAGACAGCATTGATGGAGTTGAGGAAATAGAGTTAAAGGAAGTGATTGATCCAGCAAAGGAAGCTTCTATATCTAGATAAATTATATCCTGGGTTTTGTGAAAAACTAAAACTAAGTCAGCTTTCAAGGATGTCATAATAGATGGATAGATGGGAAAGGTATTCAAACATGGCAGAAAGGCTACCAAGATACAATTTTCTAAGTGATGTCAAAAGTGATTACTTGATAGTGACTGTCCCCCTAAATATTATAATAGACTGACAGATGATCTAAGACTTAGTTAAGAACCCACTCACTGATCACTGTGAGCAAATGTGAGTTTACTAAAATCAAGTCACTGCAAATTTCTTTACTTCCTCCTTTGGTACATTTGCCTCAGTTGAGATAAAAGAAGAGCCGGACCAGTAAATCTCATTTAAATCTCTGGAGTCAGAAAATCTGAGCAGAGAAAACAAGTTGACCACTAAGAGACTGCCGAGTAGAAACAAGTTGGATACTTTTCTCAATAAAGACATGGTGTCAGTGTTGTCTCAGAACTGAGAAGGAGGATTTCATGAAGTCATGTTTGACACTGCAAGTCACTCTTCAAAGAACTCTGTCGTTTAGCAACATGGAGTTGAGAAGTGAAAACATTTGTCTTTGGCATATAAATGAGATAGTAAATTACAGATGCTATTTCAGTTTCGTCAAGAACAAAATTCTGGAAACTAAGTCCATGAAGTTCCATTCCTGATTAGATTTAAAAACTGATTTTCTTTCTTTTTTTTTTTCACTAAACATACATTTTAATAAGTTCAAATCATATGGTCATTAAGGTTTAAAATGAGTTAGTTCAATTTGAAGATAGATTTGAAGATCATTTTTGCTGTTTTTTTAGCCAGTTGTGACTTCAACAGAAGCTTGAAAATGGTCAAGAATCATGCTGTTTATATCCTAGTTCTTCCTCCTTCTGAACTCTGCAACAGGTTACAGAGATTTGGGAGTTTGCCCAGAGTTTCAAACCCTACAAAAATGCAAAGGGTTAATTAATTAATATACGTCTTAAAAAGCACATAAGAGTTTGGTTACTGGCTGGAAAATGTGCAGAGAATATCTTCAAAATAACAGCATTGAAGGGGCGCCTGGGTGGCTCAGTGGGGTAAAGCCTCTGCCTTCGGCTCAGGTCATGATCCCAGGGTCCTGGGATCGAGCCCCGCATTGGGGGTCTCTGCTCAGCGGGGAGCCTGCTTCCTCCTCTCTCTCTGCCTGCCTCTCTGCCTACTTGTGATCTCTGTCTGTCTAATAAATAAATAAAATCTTTATTAAAAAAATAACAGCATTGAAGGCAAAATATTTACACAAACCAGCCCTAACTTTATCTGTCTCATAAACATTGTGTCATCGTTTTGATTCTTTTTTTTTAAGATTTTATTTATTTATTTGACAGACAGAGATCACAAGTGGGCAGAGAGGCAGGCAGAGAGAGATGAGGAAGTAGGCTCCCTGCTGAGCAGAGACCCCGATGCCGGGCTCGATCCCAGTGCCCTGGGATCATGACCCGAGCCGAAGGCAGAGGCTTTAACCCACTGAGCCACCCAGGCACCCCCATCCTTTTGATTCTTATTTGCTAGACTAAATTTCACTGAACAAAATATATGAGTATCAGTAATTTCCTCAAGAGCATTGTTATTTGAGAAAAGTCTAACTATAAAAGGACTGGATAAATGCACAATAATCAAACCCAAACTGATTACATTTTAATAAATTTGTTAAATTCTCTCATTTTTAAATAAGGTGATAAACTAAATGATAAATACCTCTATGCAAATCAAGATTTTTAAAAGTAAGAACATTTTTTCATTGTCTTAAATTTATCAGATGACCAAAGCAAGGAATATATTAGACAATAAGGAAATTTTACTTGAAGCTTGTATCTCTGGGTTCTATTAAAGGATACAAATCCCATTATTTGTTACTATGTGTGCGTAATATCAGTACTTGTTGCTTAGGCCATGACTAAAGTGCAGGGTGGGGAGTAGAGGTGACTTTCCCCTTGATCTACAGGAACTCTGGTAATATCAAGGGACTAAACCCAGGGTTTACTTAGTCTTTCTTTCTGCTGTCATGGGGAGACACAGAGGACCTCTGTTTTGCCTCTGATTGAGACTGAGCGTTGGCAAGAATACAGAGCAACCTGAAGCAGCTATTTAGAGGAAAGCTAGCACATTCCTCTGTAGAGGGACAAAAAGTTTGTAGCATGTGTACTAAAGGATCATAGCCCATTAAATGTCCCTTTAAAGGAAGCTTAGCCTTCATGGATAACCTGTAAAGAGGCAACAGGTGCTTCATCTTTTGTAACACAGGAATGTGAGGAGAAGAGATGGAAGATGTCAGAAAATGCAATTGTACTAAGTAAGAAATGAGCAATCACATGAAAACTGTTCTGCTCTCTTACCTTACCTGTAGTGACACTCTGTGATTATTTTCTATCTTTCCAGTCATTCTTTTCCTATCATTGTCTCTTTTCCCTATGCTACTTACTTACTAATAATGTGGAAAACACTAATAGTGTTTTCCACATTCTGTCCTTGTATGGCTTCTTCTTTCAGCTGACTTTCTCTCCCTATGGAATCTCACTTACTATGCACTTTATTCTGTATATCAAATCCTTTCCCATATCCTTCACTTTTGCCTGCCTTCATCCATAATGCATCATTTGCCAAGCCCCTCAACCTCCCCTTGGAACGTTCAGCTCACCTTCTTGATCTACAAGACAACTGCCTCTAGGCTAAGGACACTGCTTCCCCTGCCCACCACCCAAGGAGTATGCACTTTCCCTCCAACCACTGGGCCCCCAGGGGGAGGTATTTCCTCATTTTCACTTTCACAACCTTTTGTTTCCCTTTCACTAGAAGCGCCTAGTTCACAAAAGCATATCAGCTAATGCTCTCCTGGGTCCCATGTCATACCCTAATTTCTGGGAGTACAGTTGTCATCATTCACTGTGAATTTAATATACAAGTACGTTAGCCTCCAGCACTCTCAACTCTCAGTTACTTTAGCTTCTCTACTCTAATGATATGGTCAGCGTCACTAATTTATCCACTCACCCCTTTGGTCAGTACTCTTTTTACCCTCCTTCAGTACTTGAAGTTCTGTTGCCATTTATTATATTTATACCCCTGTATCACTATCTCACTTGCCTATCACTCCTTTCATGATGATTTCTTGGCAAAACTAAAATTTTGGTTAAATCAGTCTTTTTTTTTTTTTTTAAAGAGAGAGAGGATGCACAAGCAGGAGGAGTGGGAGAGGGAGAAGCAGGCTCCCTATTGAGCAGGGAGCCTGATGTGGGGCTTGATCCCAGGATCCTGGGATCATGACCTGAGCTGAAGGCAGAGGCTTTAACCAACTGAGCCACCCAGCTGCCCTGTCTTTCTTTTTTATACCTTTACCTGTGTAGCCGAATAATATGGAGAAAAACCTTGAATATTATTAAAGGCTTGCTCCTTAAGGTATGGCCACAAATCCAGAGTTGGCTCTTAATACTGCCTTTCAATCATGCTATGCTTGAGGAATCCAGGTGTTTTCCCCACTTTCTTAGCCCCTTGTTCCTTTTTTAACCTCCAATATCTCCTTTCTCAGTTTCCCATTCACTGATGACTGGGTTTCTAACTTCACCAGGAAACATGAAGCATTCAGAAGAGAGCTTCTGTAGACTCCTTTCACCACATTCACTCACCTTTCAACATCTGAACCCACATGTATGCCTTACTGCATGTAACATTGAAGAATATCCTTGGTCATGTGGATGCTAGAACCCACCCCCCACTGCCTCATCTAGAACATTGTGCTGACATTTCTCTCCTCTCTTTCTATATTATCACTATTTTGCTCTCTACTCGTTCATTCCTCTCAGCCTACAAATATGTTTTCCCTACACTTAAGAGAAAAAAAACTTTCTTTTGACACCTCTTCCTATCTACCACCTCATTTTTAAGAAATCTTTTTCACAAAGAACCTTCAGAAGATGAGTTTATGTTTTCTAACAACTGTCTTTGATCCTCTTCTAGCCTCACTCTAGAGAGAATTTTTTTCCTTATTCTACACACACACACACTGCTTCTGCTTTTGTCAAGTTCACCAGTTTCTCCATGTTGTAAAATCCAAGGATAAGTATCAAGATCTCATCTTACTTGACCCATTGGCAGTATTTTCCACAGTTGGTCATTTCTTCCTCCTTGATGTACTTTCTTTCCTAAGGCTTTAGGACATTACAGACTATTGTTTTTGTTTTTTCTTAACATGCCAATCATTTCTTCCCAGTTTCCTTTGCTGAATTTGCCTCTTCTCTCTGATATCCAAATATTGTAATGCCATAGGACTCAGTCCGGTCTTAGATATTCTTGTCTTCAATAGCTGCACTCAATTTTTTGGTTTCTCATCCAGTCTCAAGGTATCCTATCTCTTGAGATATAATCATATCATTATATCCAACCCAAACATTCCATATTCCAGTCTCCCATATCTAACTGGCTGGTGAAGATCTGCACATGAGTGTCTAATTAATTCTGAAAACCTGGTATTATGCAAACCAAACTCTTAGGCTAGACATCTCTACCTTATTTGATGGAAGCTCTATTTTCCAGTTACTCAGGTCAAATTCATTGTAGACATCCATGACTCCTTTTAATCTCTCAAATCCTAACAAAGCCTGGTGGTTCAAACTCTAAAACATTCAGAATCTGATCATCATTCTGCTACCCACTACTACCATACTGGTGTAAGTTATTATGTACTCTTGCTTGGATTACTATGGCAATTTCTAATTGTCTCTTTACTTTAATCTTTACTTCCTACCACCTATTCTCAATCACTTGTTTAACAAGAAAGTTTTAAAATGTGACTCAGACCATGACAGAATTCTGCTCAAATCCCTTTAGTATTTCCCTGTTTCTAACTGAACAAGTCAAGTTTCCTAAGGTGGCCTACAGCTCTATATTTTCTGTCAACTACTCTCATTTCCCCTCTACACATGCACAGGTCTGTACTCTGAATTCATCTACTACTCTCACCTTTCCTCTTTCTCTTCCAACCACATGGACCTCTCTGCTCCACCAATTTTTTTCTCTCTCATAGCATTTATCACCTTCAAAACACCAAATTAATATTACTAAGTAGGCTTATTCATTTAGTTGAGGCAGAACATGAGTCAAGGAATCTATAGATTTTGGGGTGGGATTAGTGATGAAGAAGCAGGTAGACTAGGGGAAAGGGACAGGAAAAGGAGAAAAGCCAATAAAGGATACATTGTCAAGCAAGGTGTCACTGGGGTAACTGGATTTAATCCTCCTGGGATTATTATATTATCTGAGAGATATTATAAAACATATATGTAAGAAGTATAAAGTGAGGCACTTTTTTTTAAAACCACCAAATCCTACACAGTAGTGTTTAAGGGCTGCTCTTGGTGGGGCACAAGAGAGAAAAAGAGGAGAAGAAAAAAAGATTCAAGTAGTTGGAAGTTGGGTGGACAGTCATGAGAGTATCAGTGTTGAAGGGCTATGGTGAGGGTATGAACAGAGTTTTTGTTATGGAGCACTATCTCTTCTCCCTAAATAAATACACACTCCAAGAGAGCACAAATGTTCATCTATTTAGTTTATGGCTATATCCCATTGTCTAAAATAGTCCCTCACACATAAGAAGTATTCAGTGAAGATTTATCAAGTAAATGAATTTAGTCATGAAATTACCTATTTCCTGTATGTGATGACTTCCTAATCTATTTCTCTAACCTTTCTCTGATATCTGAATCAATATTTCCAAAAGAGTCCTGTCCAAGTCAGTGGGTAGGTCCTACTTCAAATACTGAATTTTGCAAAACACACTTATCCCCACACCACCACCATCAGTCTCAGATTTGATTACTCTGCCACAATCCCCCCTGCTCCTAAAGACAAAAGTCACTGTGTCAGCTTGGCTTCTTCCATCTTATGCACAATTCACAAGTTCTACCACTGAATTTCTTGCATCTACATTCTCCTTTACATCTCCATGGCAAGTATTTTAGATCAGACTTTGGTAATCTCTTTTATGGAAAATCTCTAAAATGCCTTGGAAAAACATTGCTTGTCAATTTTAGTCTTTGAACTCTAAGACTAATTTAGTCTTTTGAACTCTAATAGTCTCAGAATATTTATCAAACACAAATTTAACTGTATCATTTCTTTTTTTTTTTTGCTTAAAATTTGTGATGACTCTTTGTCATTTAAAGAATATATTTTAAGTTCATTATTGTGGCAAACAAGACATTTCCTTTCTGACCACAGCTTTTCTTTTTCAGCCACTCTTCAGTTTAATTCACTGATCAATTTTTTTTAACTAATATATGCTAGAGGGTCTGCTCTGTGCCACATCCTGTGCTGATTGTTACTTATAAGCCTAAAGTGGATTATATGTGTGTGTGCATGAAATATAAAATTATTAGTCATACCCGTGACTAATCAAAGGGCTTTCTACTATTCATAATACTGAATAACATCATATTTTAATATGTTGATGTGATTCTTCGAAAGAAATCACAGTTTTCTAGCCCCCATTACTACCTTCCAGGTGCAGAAATGTTTGCTCATGGTAAAACTTGATCAAAACATATTTACCTCATTGAACTATACTGGATGATTAGGTCCCACTCTGTACTCTGATGATATCAACATAGCAACTAAGCATTCATTGAAATGTATTTTATTTTTGTGAAATCATACAGCTCTTAATTTGATTACCTAAAAACAATAAAAAGGTAACAATTTTCTGTTTCTGTTTCCTATGAAAATAAAAATAGTAATTTTATGTTTTCATATGTGAGAGTGGGAGGTATGCTTCAGCATTATAAAGAGAAATTTGATGAAGGACTTCTCAGAACAAATAAGCAATTGTGAAAAAGACAGATAAATCCTGATACTACTTACCATTTAGTTGGAATTATGGAAATAACAAGCAAGCAAATACATGTATAATTGCACAGGATAATTATATGAAATGAAATGAAAATGAAATGAAAAGAAAATGAAATGAAATGAAAAAAAGGAGAGACTCCTGATTAAATAGGGTGGTCAGAGACCTGATGTGGAGAACTAATAGGTGAGCATTAAGGGCACAGGGAATAGTACTGCAAGGTACTTTGTTGGAAAGAGTTTTTATATTCAAGACTCTAAGAAAGTTTCTGTAGCTGGTAAACAGTGGATTGAGGAGGAGGGGAATGAAATGAACTTGGAAACAAAGATGGATGGTGGATAAGGGAAAACCTAGAAAGCTTTGGTGAGGAGTCTGCATTTTATTCTTAGTTCTGTGGAAAGTCTCCAGAAGTGTTCCTGGAAAGGGACTATTTAAGTCATATATTTAAACAGTGTGATTCTAAATTCTATGTGAAAATCAATTACAAAGATAGAAGAGTGAAAGCTAAGGGACCACTATGAGATCTCTGTGGGATTAGTTACAGGTGGGGATTCAAATGGGCCTCTAGATATTCATATCTGGAGTTACAGGATATTTTAGTCTGCTTGGGCTGCCATAATAAAATGCCATAGACTGGGTGGCTTGACTCTAAGTTTACTTGACTTTAGTTCTAGAGGTTGAGAAGTCTGGGTTCATAGTGCCTGTAAGGTAGGTTTCCTTCTGAGGCCTCTTCCCTTGTTCTTTAGGTGGTTGCCATCTGGCTGTATGCTCACATAACTTGTGTGTACAGAGAGAAAGAACAAACTCTCTGATGTTTCTTATAAGAGCACTAATCCTGTGGAACCAAGGCCCCACCTCCATGACCTCATCTAACCCTAATTAAGCCCAAATGTTTCAAATGCAAATACCATTATATTGGGGAATCACAGCTTCAACATATGAATTTGGATAGGAAGGAGGTGCAATTCAGT
The DNA here is from genome assembly GCA_004024625.1 of Mellivora capensis. Lineage (NCBI taxonomy): Eukaryota > Metazoa > Chordata > Mammalia > Carnivora > Mustelidae > Mellivora > Mellivora capensis. Next base: position 55,452 of record PISX010012757.1, read on the forward strand.
CCATAATACAGGTCTGGCTAACCATGTGAAATTAGGAAGGAAACTTCTTTTTTACCAGAAGAAAATTCAGAATGTAGGATGTATGAGGTTTCCAATGGTAAGAACAGTACAGCTTTCATTTTTAAGTCTTTATGATTTTAGAAACACTTTCTTCCTTAGAACTTAAATCTGCTTTCTACGTCGGCCTCCATCAAAGATTCTCATCCTTTATTGAGTACTGTCTGTGTGTCAGGCACTTTATACACATTAGCTGTCATCACAACTTTGTTAGGTAGGTATTATCATCTTCATTGCACAGGTGAGGACTGTGAAGCCTAGAAAGTGTGAAAAACTTGACCACAGTCCCATAACTATGTTCGAGCTGTCATTTACAGGACTCTAAATTCCTCATTTCATCTATCTCAATTGATCCCTAAACCATTCCCATAAACCCCCATATCAGGTGTTGCCTTCTATGGCTAAATTTTTTTTAAAGATTTTATTTATTTATTTGACACAGAGAGAGATCACAAGTAGGCAGAGAGACAGGCAGGGAGAGAGTGGGGAAGTAGGCTACCTGCTGAGCAGAAAGGCCCGATATGGGACTCAATCCCAGGACCCTGAGATCATGACCTGAGCTGAAGGCAGAGGCTTAACCCACTGAGCCACCCAGGCACCCTCTATGGCTAAATTTTACTCACAGTTCTTTCTCAAGCTTTTTGAGTGAATTTACGCATCATTTGTGTTTATGTAACATCTTTGCACATCTCCATTTAATAGGTTTCTCATGTATTACAGCTACCCTTGAGCATGACAAGCCTTGTGATGTAGTTTTGTACTGTTCCCACCAGTAAATGAAATAATTCCCAAAATTAATATTTAAAATTTGAAAATGAATTTTTGAGAAGATGACTTGTCTATACATTTTCATTTGACTTTATTTGATTTACTCTTTATAGAATCTACTTTTTACCTTTTAATCTTATAATTTCAAAAATTTATCAAAAATAAGTACTACTTTTCCTTGAGTTAACTGTAGAATGGGGATTTCTCCACATGTCTAAAATTTATCAAAATGTAATGGATATGATAGTAATAAGCCTACAGACATGATTTATCATTTCCTCAATTTCATCATCTATAAAATAGCAATAACAATATTATTCCTAGACAATTTGGCAAATTTCTTTGGATTGCATGTTAAACATTCCAATCCAAGAGGGCCAGTTACTATTAATAACCACAAAAATAATTAACTATAAAACAAATTCTTCATTTGTATAGTGCTTTACATATTATATGTACATATATAATTGTACATACATATCATCAGTTCAAGCATTAGAACTTAAAGAAAGCATCTGCTATATTCAAATCTCTGAATTTTTGTGTAAAGCCGATGGTTAGCATTGAAAAAAAGATTGTTAAGAACTTCCCACAAAACTGAGTGCCAAACAAATATTTTTTCTCAAATAATCTCACTCAAATGAGACAATATGATATGGAAAAAAGAGTGATGGAGTCTCAACTTCTCTATGACTCAATTTCTTATTGATCATTATATTTTTAAATATAAATGTATATATAAATATAATTAATATATATTATATATATATATATATATATATATATATATATATATATACACATGCCACTTCTTCTCCAACCATTCATCTATTGATGGACACTTAGACTGCTTCCATAGTTTGGCTAATGTAAATAATGCTGCTGTAAACATGGGGGTACATATATCTTTTCAAATTAGTTTTTACATATTCTTTGTATAAATACCCAGTAGTGTGATTCCTGGATGATAGGATAGTTTTATTATTAATTTTTTGAGGAACTGTCACAGCGGCTGCACCAGTTTGCATTCATATCAGCAATGCGGTAGGGTTCCTATTTCTTCACATCCTCATCAACACATGTTGTTTCTTGACTTTTTGGTTTCAGCCATTCTGACAAGTGTGAGGTGATATCTCATTGTGGTTTTGATTTGCATTTCCCTGATGATGAGTGTTACTGAGCATTTTTTCATGTGTCTCTTGATCATCTGGACGTTTTCTTTGCAGAAATGACTGGTCATGTCTTCTGTGAATTTTTAATTGGATTATTTGTGTTGGGGTTGTTGAATTGTATAAGTTCTTTGTATACTTTGGATACTAATCCTTTATCGATATGTCATTTATAAATACCTTCTCCCATTCAGTATGTTCCTTTTTAGTTTTCCTTGATTATTTCTTTTGCTGTGCAGAAGGTTTTTATTTTGATGTAGTACCAATAGTTTATTTTTGGGACATATTACTCTGCTTCCTCATTTTTCCTAACTCTCTGTTTCTCTGTGTTAGGAAGGTCAGCTACATCTCCTCTCTTGAAAGTTAAGGCCTTATGAAGAAGCAGTCCTGTAGTGCCCTGCAGTGCAGTGCCTGTTATTCCCCAGAACCCATTGTTTTAGGGGGTGTCTCTTACGTGTGTTGCATGTGCTCTGCTATTGTCTTCTGGCTAGTTTTTCCTTCAGTCCAGTCTTCTGCAGAGGCTCTCTTTGCCTGTGTAGGCAGTGTTTATTCCTAGGCAGGGGCGAAGCACATAATTTTAACAAGGTATATGCTGGTCTGCTTGAGAAATGAGGCCTGCAGTTGCCACTGCAGGGCCTGGGGCTGCATAGGTAGGGTGCACAGTTTTACTAACATGCACCTGGGGCTTCCACAGGCTCCACTGTCACATCCACTACCACTGCCACTCCACCACTAAGACTGGGGCCCTCCAAAGCATGCTAGTCAGGAGACATGGTATTGGCAAAGTTCTCACAGGTCTTCTGGGGGAGGGGACCCACATCACCCCACAGGACTGAGGCAAGTGTGACTGGAAAGGTGGATCTGCTGAAGCATGGTGAGGTGGGGCTTGGTATAAGCAAGCATGTTAAGTAGTAAATGTCATTGCTGGATTGGTTCCTGCAGGTGGCTATGTGTTTATGCTGAGCGGCAGGGGAGAAGAATGGTGCCTGTCAGCTCCTTTGTTCCTGGAAGGGTTTTTCTGTGATCCCTGCCCCTCTGGGACAAGCCCTGAGATGAATAAATAGCTCTCTCCCCTGTATGCCCGAGGTATTTTTCAAGCTACTACTTCTACACTGTATCTTTACATGGTCCATTTGGCTCCTGCGGCTTTCAAGTTCTTTTCAAAATAAGAATAGTCTTCTAGTAGCCTTTTTTCTTTTTTCACATTGATAAATCAAAATCAATGAAAAAGTATCTCATATGTGTTATAAATCTTATATACATTATTTTCTTTAATATTCTGGGGCTTTCTTTGTAATTTTTCTGTAAAATCTCTGACATATAAAGTGTATATGTGTATCTAGATATATATATGATTTATATGTGTGTGCATATATATACTTGTATCTTTTCAGTAGCTCTCAGTTTTTATTTTTCACCTATTATCCCTAAATACCTTGAAAATTGAGTCTCTTCTATTGTTAGGTCACATATTTGTGAAACTATACCAATTTTTAATTAATTAGTATGATATGTTAAATGGTGGTTCCATATACATGATGTTCTTGTATATGGAGTTTTTCTCTGTAGTGCAAGTTCATTATTTGTCATGTATCTGGAAAATAACATATATTCTTAAAACTGCTTCATCCTTTGTATCATGGCACAAATAGGATAAACAATACCTTACTATTTCCATTTTCCAATTTCAATGGATAGCCAAGTTTTTCCACTTTCACTCTTTTTCACTCTCTAATTTGTTCCTTTGCATCTTTTCTTCTTCAGTCTCACCATGGGAAATATGTTCAAATAACATTATTGTTTCAAAATGTAACTCTAAAAGAAGTAGGCGCTATGTTTATATATACCTCACATGTAATTAAGCCCACCAAGCAAATCTGTCAATTCCCAGTAAACTCCCAGTGGCACAGGAACTCACAGTACATGTGAGTGCTCAAAAGGGCAGACTATGTCTCCAGCCATGTTCCTCTGTGTTGCCAGTTCTTTGAATTACAA
>PISX010012758.1:0-57326 GCA_004024625.1 Mellivora capensis
GGGGGGGAGATGAACCATGAGAGACTATGGACTCTGAAAAATAACCTGAGGGTTTTGAAGGGGCGGGGGGTGCGAGGTTGGGGGAGCCAGGTGGTGGGTATTATGGAGGGCACGCATTGCATGGAGCACTGGGTGTGGTGTAAAACTATGAAGTCTTTTACGCTGAAAAGAAATTTAAAAAAAAATTTAAAAAAAAAGATATTTTTTTCTAAGTGCACTTGTATCTGAATCTTCTTTTTTTTTTTTTTTGGCTTTTTATTTATTTATTTTTTATTTATTTGACAGAGAGATCACAAGTAGGCCGAGAGGCGGGCAGAGAGAGAGAGGGAGAAGCAGGCTCCCCACTGAGCAGAGAGCCCGATGCGGGGCTTGATCCCAGGACCCTGAGATCATGACCCGAGCCGAACGCAGAGGCCTAATCCACTGAGCCACCCAGGTGCCCCTGAATCTTCTTTGACAGTCATTCTTATAGGTTCCATTAGATTACATTACACCTCTCTTCAGATGTGAAAGCCAATAGAAACATAAGTTCGATGTCATGCCTTGTCTGAACCTAAGCCAGCTAAGCCCTTGGCTCAGTTTTGCTTGGCTCCTTTGGCAAATATCATGAATGAGTACTGAGCTTTTTAGTCCTACTCAGTAACTCTATTTATAATTAAGTCTGTTTCTGGTGACAACTGTGGATGTCAGAAATTGAGTCTCTGTCAGATGGGCAAGAAATCTGGACCCATTTTCCTATTAGTCTTTATTTAATTTGTGTATCTGTGTTAGTCTTAAATTTCTGATATTTCCTGCATATGAAAACCAAAAGTTAACGTGCTTTTATTTTTTTTAACTATTAGTAGGATCTTCTCTGGTTATATGATTTGTGTTTTTACATATATAAATTCCTCTTTCAGGGAAAGCTGTTGAACAAAAAGAAACCAAATTTTTAGCATGCAATTGTCAACTTTTATATATTGAAGCACCTTCAAAAATAAGATGATTCCAAATTAGTGTCTCTTCAGAACTTTTAAAATAAGGCTTAAGAAAGGGATTGCTAATTGGCTAATGGATCATAATTTTTTAAAAGATAGTAAATTGCTACAATTTAAAAGAAAAATAAAGAAAAACATTAAAAGCTTGTTCCTCTAAAAAAAAATTACTTAGACATTCAACTAGGCTTCTCTAAAAATCTAATGGGATTAATTCATGTGTTTGGGTTTCTAAATGATTGACAATTCTTAACCGATACTGGCACTTCCATTTCTACTGTTCTATTAAATTAGCTTCCCTTAATTTTAAAAAAAATTAATAAACTTTATCAATATTAATAAAATTTAGAAAAGAAATCTATAACTCTTGCCTAATATGAGATGAATTAATAAACCAAATTATAAGATCTCTTAGAATATGCAAAAAAGCAGGACTCTTACTTTTGGCAATGATGGATTAACTGGGATCAGTGAAGACAAAGAACTATGAACTGAGTAGCTTAGACCAACAGGAATTTATTGTCTCACAGTCAGGAAACTAGAAATCAGAGATCAAGACTTAAGTTGCATTAGTTCCTTTTGAGAGCTGTGAGGGAGAAATATATTCTATGCCTTTTTCCTAGGTTCTGGTACAATTTAAGGGTTTTCCAAGAATATCAAGATAGGCTATCTTTACTATGTAAATATATCTATAGCCATCTTTCCTCACATTAATCTTGAGTTGTGTAAATCTGGTGAAAGTCATGTTAACCTTTGATTTTAGTATACGTAGGAGAATGAAACATTATGGAGTCTTATTTTTCCAGAAGATTTCTGATTTCTAAAATTAAAAGGCAATCATCAATAGACAAAGCGAAATACCTAATACTCATGTATTGCTTGGTTGCAATATGCTTAAATTCACCAAAAATATTTTCTTGATCTGGGTGTATAAGCACAAACTAATATCAGTACTAAAAAACTTCTTTCTCCTGGAGATAACATTGTTCTTATTTTGTTGAAAGGCAACAAAGTGAGTTAGTTGTTTTGCTTCAATTCAAAAGTGCCCAAGACGTTCATAATCAAAACAGTGCAACATCAAAGGTCCTATTGGGCATTATGAATCTCAGATCTAAGTACAGTCTGCTGAATTTCAGTTTTTGAAGCCCTAATAAGGATAGCTTATGTAATTGTTGTCATTAAAGGGATGAAAGAATGTGATTCTTCAAAATTTAAAACTTGTATTTCCAGGCTCTTGTTCAAAAGAGAGAATTTGCAAATCGGTAGGTTTCATTAAAGTGCTACTTTTATAAGAGGTATATCTATGTGTTTTATGTTATTATACAGTTACTAAAACATTGTTTATAGAAATAAAGTTATGAAACAAAGTGGGAATAATGAAAGGCAACACCTGATACTTAAGAAGGGTTACTATCCCTGTCTAGCTGTTAAGTTTCAATCCTCTCTTCTCTAAGTGCTGCAAGTAAAGAGCAGAAATTTCACATAATATGTGTATCCTCTTAAATATTTTTCTGTAGATAAACTATCTAAAGATATTGTAAATGTAATGATCAGTAGGGTCCCTTAAAAATATATTAAAATACTCTATAATAGAATGAAATACTATTTCATTCATGAAATTCATGAAATAGTATTCATGAAATACTATTTCTAGTTCAACACTAGAATTAAAAATGAGAAGACAAAATCAACAGATTTTTATTTTTCTTTGAGTTTTCGGTTTTCATATCATTTAGCAGTTATTTATATTTGAAATCTCTATGTCTTTTAATTTTTGTGGAAAAAATTAATAATAAAGATTGTCAACAATAGTTTTCCTAATCACATTTGCACTAAATGTTAGAATTATTTCATATTATTAATTCCACTTTCATTTGTATTCTGTTCAATCCTGTGGGCTCACTGGAACTTCTACAAACTGTATCAATACATTTTGGTTAGTGTTGTAATAATTTCACAAAGAAAAAAAATCTGCCTTGGTTTTATTAAACATATTTTGTGAATTAACAACAATTTTTATAATGCTCTAGGTTCATAAATAATTTTACTTTAACATAGTGTAGACTGTATTTTTCTTTCTAACATTTTCTCCTAAATCATCCAATCAAAAACAATATTTCTAGGGAGAAATTCTAGGAAAGATCCTGCTATGTAACATTTCTGAGATACTAGTTCTAGTCTGATTTTTTTTCTAAAACATATATTTTTTTTTGTTTGCGTAACAAACAAGAAGAAATATTAACTGAGAACATTCAGAGAACTACTAGTGTAGAAATAATCAAAAAGACTCAAGCATCACCAAGACAAAATTAGAAACAATTACTCTCCAAAAAAGTGTGTTTATTGATGAACAGTCAAAGGACTTGAATAGTCATTTTTCCAAAGACATACAATGGGTATAAGAAAAGATACTCAAATCACTAATCATCTGGGAAATGCAAATCAATTCTATGTGATATCATCTCCTACCTGCTAAAGTGGCCTTTATCAACAAAATAAAAGAAAAAAAAAATGTTGGCAAGTATATGGAAAAATTGGAACCTTTGCACACTGTTGGTGAGAATGCAAACTGACACAGCCATTATGGAAAACAGTATGAGGTTCCTCAAAAAACTAAAATTTGAACTACCATAGAAGCCAACAATCCTCTGGATATAAACCGCAAGTAAATGAAATCACTGTATTGTAGAGATACTTGCGCTCCCACATTCAATGCAACTTTATTCATAATGGTCAAGATATGGGAAAAAACCTATGTGCCCACCAATAGATAAATAGAAAAAGAAATTATGACATTATATATATATAAATATACATATATATACATATATATAATGATATGTTATTTGGCCTTAAAAAGGGAGATTCTGCCACTTGCTACCCCATGGATGAACCTGGAAGACAAACATTATGCTAAGCAAGATAAGCCAGACACAGAAAGAAAACACTGAATGACCTCACTTCTATGTAGAATTTTAAAAAGTCAAACACATAGAAGCAACTCACTCCTTTGTACTACCATAAAATAAAATAGCTCAAAACTGTCTAATCTTCTCCAAAATTCACAAAAAAAGCAAATTCATATTTATCCAGTTTACTGTTGCAGAGAAGTACGTGATATCTAAAAATAATAAAAGCAACTATACATCTTCTGTTATTATTTGCCACTTATCAAGTTCTGTAATACATGCTTTTTATGAGTTATTTCACTTAAAAGATTTCTATAAAGATTTCTTACAAAATCTTTATAAAATAGGGCATGACGTACTTGATTTTACTCGTGAGGAAATACACCATAGCTCGCCAAAAGCCAAATAACTAGCACATGGTAGGAACAAACCTTGAGCTTCTCTGTCTACCTCTTTCTACTATTCTTTTAATGAAAGCCGTTAAAATAATAGTGTCATTTTAAACACAGTTAAAAGCATTAAAATAATAGAAGCAGTTCATTAAAAGCAGTTAAAATAGTAGTGCCTGCCTAACAAAATTACCTTTCAAGATTATCTACTCTGACAAATATTTTTGTGGAAGATGGTATCTCACTTTACATTTAAATCAAAGCTTGCTTTTGTTCACACTTAATGTATTTTTCTTCTAATACCTTCAAATGTTTACCCTTTTCGTAAGAACAAAGCTGAACTGAGAATCAATCTTCGACTTAAAAAAAACTTAAATTGTCAGTTTAGATTAAGTCTGTGCCATTGTAGCTGCTATTAAGGTTTTGCCAGATTCAAAACCCAATTTTAAGATTGTTTCTAAGAACTGATGAGCCTAGCATTCTGAGAATGATTACTGTTCAGTTTCCCCCCAGAAAAAGAAATGGTAAGAAATCTGATATTCACAAAGAGATAAGCGGACTGCAGCTAGAAACTAACAGTAGCAATATTTGTTAAAATACTTTTTTTTTTCAGATTTATCCAATAAGTAATCAAACAGCAAATCGATATGGTATTGGGAAATATGCAATTGAATACTACTCACTGGTCGGTAATACCTCTTTCCTTTCAAAATCTCTGAAAATTTATTGTTGCATAACATGTTCATTGGATTAACTAAAAAACAAGAGAGCTTCTCATGCAGATACCTGAGTTTCTATGGAATCTATTTGGCAGTAATACTGTACTACCCACAACTAAAACATGATGTTTTCCTTTTTTTTTTTTTTTGTCTTTTCTATTTTCTTACTCTCATTTCCCTTTTTTATATCTTTCAATCAATTCTTTTTCCTTTTCCAATTTTCCTTTCTGTTTTTTAAAAAATCCTCTTCTGTCTGCCTTTTATCAGTACCATCCAATAGGACCTCCTGATTTTTATGTATCATAAAATTGTTGATCTAGATCAGGGGTTGAAAAAATTTTATTTGAATGTCCAGAAGGTAAATATTGTCAGTTTTACTGACCATTCCATCTCTGTGTAATTTCTCAATTCTGCCTTTGTAGTGGTGTGAAATAAATAGTGGGTATGGCAGTGTTCCAATGCATCTTGATCTGTAAGAACAAGCAGCACGGAAGACTAATTTGTCTTGTGCTTGTAGTTTGCAGACCTCTAATCTAGATTCTGGTTCATTTTGTGATTTACATTTAGATCTCACAATGCTCTACTTTATAACATAGGTCTGCTGTGTTAGGTGTGCAGAATCAAGCCTTTTCAAAACTAACTCATGTGGTTAGTTCTTTATTGTTTTTTTCTTAGAAAGGCAGAGGTCGTGACCTTGTCCTTCCATGTTCATTGATAAAGAGAAGACGTAGAAGACCAAATTTTAGGAAAATTGTTTTATTACCATATGCTTGGCGTTATAAATAGTTTATTAGACCAGGTTTATGTGAAAACTGTTTTTGGTTCACCCGGAGCTAAGGCTGATTGACATGTGGGGTAATAATTATAAAATTATATTAATATTTAAATGATTATCTGATAGAAATAGTAAATTGTGGTTTTAGTTGTTATAGAAAAACAAGTAGATCACATTAATCCATTTTAGAAAGAGAAATTCCTTTCTAGGTTTGTTAACAAAAAGAAGCTAGGTAAAAGTGGTTAGCCATTTCTAATGGGCTCTGTCTCATATTCCCCTCATGAAGGTACACAGAGAAATGAACCTCAAAACAGTTCTAGAACTTAAACATAACAAGAAATAGGTTTTTCCCCAAATCTGAGTCACCCCATATCTATACTACATATAGCCTTACTCCAGCACTGTGCTTACTGAAGATGGTGCTTTTAGAGCTCTGTATCCTTAAAAGCCCCTGAAGATTGCAGGAGCCACAGAAGCCGTTGGCATTTCTGCCACAGTGTTTGCTGCTGAGTTTCCTGTTCTGGAATTCATGGGTCTGAAATCTTGAGCTCCAATTTGGAGGAGAACCTGTCATGAGTCAGCTATCTCTGGTGCTTCTTGGGCAAAAGAGAGAACACAGGGAAGATGACTCACAGGTTTCTGACTGTTTAATGCAAAACAGTAGTCTAGAAAATATAATCCACACAAAATTCTAGAATTGGATGAATTAGATTAGTAATTTTCCTAGAATTAATTAGGGGTTGAGCAAAAGTTTAGGAGGCAGAAATATAAGGGAAAATTTTTCTCCTTTGGAAGTCTATTTTATGTAACCACCATTGAAATTCCTTCATTCAGAAAGAGAAGGAGCTATTTCTAAATATCCTGACACCTCATGTAAAGGTCACTAAATCATCAAGTGTTTATCTTTCCACTTGTCTCTGCGCTGTCCTGCTCCCCAAGATTCCATGTTTGGGCTATCAAATAACAAATACATACAGTCCAATTGGGAACACCTTGTATGTTACTTCCAGCCCACTTATCATGACAAGTGATAGCTCCTTTGGTGGTGTTCAAAACAAGTTAAAGAGGGAACAGACTGAGATAACTAATTTTGCACCAAACATCAGTGTCTTATATTTACATTTCAAAGGCTAAAAATGCCACATAGCTTAGTACTATCTATGTCATGGTAGACCAACCCTAGCCCAGGATTTGCCTCTAAATTACTGCCCCCATTCACATATTAGCAGCGTCTCTTGAAGCTAAACAAGCTTTGGAAGTAATATTGTACAATTTTCAAAAGGCATTTGGAAGATGCCCTGCTCCCAGTATTCTCTTGTCCTTGGGAGATAACTCTGGTACTTACATACAAAGATGAAACAAGTAAAGCAGTTGGATGAAACAAATGAGCCCTAGGATTAAATTTCTGCACAGTTGCCTGCACCAGGTCACTTTTTTTTTTTTTTAACCAGAGGTAGACTCTAGCCTCAAAAGGTTAAGTATACAATTTCAGGTGAAACAACTGAGTGAAGATTGTGAAATGCCTTCCCCATTATAATAGTAATAATAATAATATTAGTAATAATAATAATAATGTAACCATCAGTTTGGAAATGTGAAAACAAATTACTGAAGGAGCCATGGTCTATCAGTAGAGTCTTTAAAAGCAGAGACTGGGGGTACCTGAGTGGCTCAGTTGGCTAAGTGACTGACTTTTGATTTCAGATTTCAGCTCAGGTCATGATCTTGCCCTGTGTCAGGCTTTGCACTTAGCAGGGAGTTTGCTTGAGTTTCTCTTCCTCTGCCTCTCCCCTTCCACTCTCTTTCTCTCAAATAAATATATAAACCTTTACAAAATATTAAAAATAAAAAGTAAAGAGACTGATCTAAAGTGGCCTAGACAGGGAAAACTCTGGCCAAGAGACTAGAAAGCCTGGATCTGGAATCCCTTTCTCTTCAGTAATGCCTACAGTTAGCACAGACACAGGGCCATGAGGTAATAGGCATAATGTATAAACAACAGTAAGAAATCCAAATTGCCTCCAAGTATTTCAGATGATTTTCAGCATCACTATAATCTTTTTTTAAAAATGCAAACTGGAACAAATTAATACTAATAGCTCGCTAAAAGGCAATTGCTAGAAGACTTAGTATGTTTATTTTATTTTATTTAAACTTTTAGAAAGTATTATTATTCCAACTTTCTTTGTGATGAAACTGAGAATTCCCAGAGGTTCTCTAATCTCCCAAATTCAAGAGCTAGTTAGCAATATCATTTCACTATAGTCAAGAGCATCTCTTTTAAGCAATTGACAAGAAAACCAAGAATAAGAGAAACTATTAAAATTTTTCTGATATTGTATCTGTCTCATCAAGAGGTATAAAATTTTTATCTAAGTATGTTTATGATTCAGCAACAGAAGACCTTGGGGGTGTACTAAAAACCCAGCAGTGAGTCATTACATTAAAAAATCATAATCTGGGGCACCTGAGTGGCTCAGTGGGTTAAGCCCCTGCCTTCGGCTCAGGTCATGATCTCAGGGTCTTGGGATCAAGCCCCTTGTGGGGTTCTCTGCTCCAGGGGAGGCCTGCTTCCCCCTCTCTCTCTACCTGCTGCTCTGCCTACTTGTGATCGATCTCTCTCTGTCAAATAAATAAATTAAATATTTTTAAAATAATTAAAAATAAATAAAAAATCATAATCTGAGTTGTCTGGCAGCTTAGTTGGCTAAGTGCCTGCCTGCAGTTCAAGTGATGATCCCAGGGTCCTGGGATTGAGCCCAGCATCTGCCTTCCTGCTCAGCAGGGTGTCTGCTTCTCCCTCTCCTTCTGCCCTTTCCCCCTGCTCATACTCTCTTTCTCTCTCAAATAAATAAAATCTTAAAAAAACACTTAAAAAATCATAATCTATTCATTCTGTGAAAATATAAAGCTATAAAAACCCACAACTTTCAAGATTTTGTAAAATCCAAGATCAATACATGGATATATTACATAAGCAAAACAAGAGGCACTATTCTAATGCTGTAAATAGATGGAAGAGAATGTCAGGGTGACAGAAAGGCCAATAGATAATCAGACATTGAACAAATTATAAAGCATGAATTGCCAGCAGCACTGGATTGGGATTGGGTGATTTATTTTATGTTCCCCATTTCCCAGATTTGCTGAAATGGATTCATACTAAATCTAACATTTTAAAATACATGCATACCTAAAGGATTAAATGTGAGTCAACATGGTTGGGTATTAGAAAATGTAATTTTTATTAAATAATTCCATTTAAAATGGAAAACTACTGCAAGCACTGCTTAAAAAGTGAATAGCTATTCAGAGTGTTTCCCTTGGCTATGCTATGCCAACCCCCCAACACACACACACACACACACACACACACACACACACACAATCAGTTCCAGGAAAACCCCTTGTCTCTTTGGAAAAAAAAAGAAAAGAGCCTTGGAGTAGAAATTGGACACTGCTTGTTACATAATTTCATTGAATTTCTGCAGCTCTTGTGCTTTTCTGCTTCTATGTAAGGCCTGGAAGAAGCAGGAATTCTGATTGAGGAAAGGCTGAAAAGCTGAAAAACTAGAATGGTTCTTTTAAAATTAGTGGCAAAAACAGAAATAGCAATCCCTTCTATAACATTTTGACAATTGACAAAACCAAGTGCAGAGTAAAATCTCCAGAAAGAGCTGCAGACTATAGTCTGACATTATTTAGTCTGTCTAAATGAAGTGATAAAGAAAATCACCTCTGAATATTGGAGAGGATACTTAATTGTGCCTTTGGCAATTTTCAATTTTCTCTTCAATGTTATCCTTAATATTTAGTTAATTCTCATTAGCTAAAATGTAGACATTCGTTGTACTATGGACAGAGTAATGGCCTAAATCTGCTCTCTTCTCGATTTACACTTAATGGTTGTCAGCTATGTGCATTTTTCAAGTGAAAACCCTGTTTTTTCCACAAGATCCTCTCATATTCACACTGAAATTAATTTTCCTTTCCTGTCCTCTGTTTCATTTTTTAAAAGCTCTATCATAACACTTTAAAGTTTGTGTCTGTTTCCTTCACTAGATTACAATGTGCCCAGGGGCTCTGTCTGATTAAGCTGTGCCCAGTCGCTGCAAGTACTATCCCTGGTCCTGGCAGGTGCTTATTAAGTCAGTCTGGTCTTAGCACACATATGGCATAGAACACATGTCCATCAGCCTCCTGATGGCAGCCTAACATTCTCAGCTGAGGTCAGTGTGATGTAATAATACTAGCTCAAATTTTCTTAGTTATTTCTATTATACTTTGTCATCTCCCCTTATCCACATAGTACTTTTATGAATTAAGTAGATTTAAGTATCATTAGTCTAGTTTTACAGACGAACACACAAATCTCAAAAAGCTTAAGTAACTTGGTCAAGTTTACTGTCAAGTAATTGCAAACCTGGGTCTTGCCCTCCAGTACCAGAATTTCTGCTTATTTACACGAACCACCTCCAAAGACTTACCAAATGGACCATTTGAAGACATCAGTGTTTGATAAATACTTGGAAACTATATCCTCTAGTAGAAAATGTGGAAATGTGTTTACCCACATATTTATTTGACCTTTATTACATATATATATACTTATATATATATGTTTGCGTGTGCAGATGAGTGTGTATGTATATATGCATGTGTTATATATGATGCTAACTTAACATTAGGAAAAAGATTTATTTCAAATTCTATACTAATATGGTTGATAATTAAAGTTTACCCATACTATAAAGTGAAAATGACAAGTCTTCAAAAAATGAGTGCACAAAAGTGGTGAAATATTTGTAACATGGTTTGTCCTTTTGTGTAAGTGGACATGGTCCCCAATGCCAATCTGCAGAGGAGAAAAGCATTTTTTTTTTAATATCAAAGAGTCTTCAGATTACACCCTCAGTACACTTAGCCTGACTTATCCCTAAGAGGTCAGTCTGAGGAGAAGCAGAGATCTGGAAACTGCTGATTCTGAATACAATGACACAGCTAGTTCCTGCTATATGGATAAATGATAAAGGGAGGATGATCAGAAAAACTGACTGCATCATTTAGTTTAGGTTTGCTCAATGATCCCCAGATAAGTATTTGTTTAATTAAGGTAATGTCTACACTCTCTTTAATTCACACACACGTAAAAATTATATGGAAGAAGAGAGAGGTCTTGCTCTCAAAGTGTACACTATGAGGAAAAAGAAGAAAAGGAAGATGGAGAAAGAGAAGGGGGGGAGAAGGGAGGAGGGGAGGAGGAGAAGGAGAGGGAAGGAGAAGGTGGGAGGAGAGAGGAGGGGAGGAGAGGGAGAAGGAGAAGAAGGGAGGAGAAGGAGAAGGGAAGAAAGGAAAAGAGAAAAGGAGGGAAGAAAAGAGATCGCTCAGATTCAATTCCATCACAACTAATATCATTTTACCCCTAAACTACATATGACACGATAACTGGCAAACCTCAGGAGTAGACTTTATTTAAATTATATCTAGTAGAACAAATTCTGTGCAGCCAAAAAATATGAAAAAAAAAACAAATTTTTACCTGGAGATTTAAATTTTAATCACATGAAGGAAAAATAAAATACTGTAGTATTTTTAGACATAATGTAAAATTTTACATTGCTAATTATACTTAATCTCTGACATTAAAGTTCATTCTTCTAGTACTTTAAGTAAATAAGAAATGTTTTTGAAAGATTTTCACAGTCTTTAAAGAGAAAGTCTAATTTTCTTGTGAGTTGTATTTCAATTTTTATCTTAAAAGACATTCATATGAAATTGCTGTTTAATTTTCAATGAAATGAAACATTGATTTCAATACCAACGTCAAAAAAATCATCTTAAAGTACTTTACCTATTATTTATATGGGGCTCAAAAAGTAAATTATAATGTTCAGAGAAAGAAAGAAACAAACAAAAAAAAAACAATGTCTGATAGTTAAAAGTTGCAAGGAGGCAGATTCAAGTGTAATACAAGGTAGAATTTCTAGATTATTAGAGGAGCCCAACAAAGAAATGAACCCATCTGAAATAGTTGGTGTTGAGTCACTGTGAGTGATTAAGCACTGGCATGGAAGGTATGGCACTTTTTTTTTTCTACGTAAGGAATATAGTACCACTTAAAATTATTCTTGTATAATGCTTTGCTAAACAAAAATGAAGTTTATAAGGAGTTTAAACCTCACAAAGAAAAAAACCTAAGTTATTATGGAATTGGGAGCTGACACAGGGTAAACCTGCCAACTTTGGTCCTTTAATTTCCTTTTTAACAAATACCCAGCTGCAGCTGAAGACCTAATAAGGTATTGGAAGTAACCTTTTTGGACTTCACGAGCCTGGAAAGCAAGACAGTGCTTTGTTCATTGTTGTTGTTGTTATTGTTATTAACATATAACGTATTACTTGTTTCAGGGGTACAGGTCTGTGAATCATTAGTGTTACACAATTCACAGCACTCACCATAGCACATACCCTTCCCAATGTCCATCACCCAGCCACCCTATCGCTCCCTCCCATCCCCCCTCCCCACCTAAGCAGCCCTCAGTTTTTTTTCCTAAGATTAAGAGTCTCTTATGGTTTGTCTCCCTCCCCAGTCCCATCTTGTTTCATTTTTCCCACCCTTCCCCCCATGAACCCTAGCCTTGCCTCTCAAATTCTTCATATCAGAGAGATCATATGATAATGTCTTTCTCTGATTGACTTATTTCACTTAACATAGTATCCTCTAATTCCATCTACATCATTGCAAATGGCAAAATCTCGGGGGGCTTTTTGATGGCTGCATAGCATTCCATTATATATATATACCACATCTTCTTTATCCATTCATCTGTTAATGGACATCTAGGTTCTTTCCATAGTTTAGCTATTGTGGATATTGCTGCTATAAACATTCGGGTACATGTACCCCTTTGGATCACTACATTTGTATCTTTAAGGTAGATACCCAGTAGTGTGATTGCTGGGTCATAGGGTAGCTCTATTTTCAAATTTTTTAGGAACCTCCATACTATTTTCCAGAGTGGCTGCACCAGTTTGCATTCCCAACAGTGTAGGAGGGTTCCCCAGAAAGTCATTGCTTTGTAATCATGGAACTAAAGCACAGAATTAAGTTGAAGTGCAATCAAAGGTCCTTCAATCTCTGTATATATACCAGTTATATGTAGATGAATAAGAAACAATGACTATCTTTCACAGGAATGGAAAGATTGAACTCAATTTCCTCTCCTAAATATTACAAGCATGTAATAAAATGATCCACAAAACCAGCACATGTTATTGAAAGCCCCTGCTTGTGCCACAATTACCCAACTAGAAATCCCAGAGAGCATTGCTCTGCAAAGATTTTCACCTCCTGATTCCATCCCTCCTCTTGGCAGAACAGCTTCATCATTGTTGACTCCAAACAGTGAGAAGATTTTTTTCCTAAGGAAATTGTGAGGGGGAAAAAAAATGTGTTTTGATACCCTAGTGTAGTTGTAGGGACAACTACAGTCCTAGTATTAGCAATATTCTTTTTTTAAACATTTTTATTTAAATTGAATAATTAACATATAAAGTATTATTGGTTTCAGAGGTCAGGCCTGCAATTTGTCAGTGTTATATAATACCCAGTACTCATTACCTCACATGCCCTCCTTAATGTTCCATCACCAAGTCACTCTATCTCCCCACCCCTCTGTCCTCCAGCAGCCCTAAGTTTCTTTCCTATATTTAAGAGTCTCTTATGGTTTGTCTACCTCTCTGGTTTCATCTTGTTTTATTTTTTCCTCTCTTCCCCTATGATCCTCTGTTTTGTTTCTTAAATTTCAAATATCAGTGAGATCATACGATAATTATCTTTCCCTGATTGACTTGTTTTGCTTAGCATAATACCCTCTAGTTCCACCCACGTCATTGCAAATGGCAAGATTTCATTTTTGATGGATGCATTTTATATATACATATATATCTCACAACTTTATCCATTCTTCTGTGGACATCTGGGCTCTTTCCCTAGTTAGGTTATTATGAACATTGTTGCTATAAACATTGAGTTATTGACCCCAGAGATACAAATGTAGTGATCTGAAGGGACACTTTCACCCCAGTATTAGCAATATTCTGAGTTGATTACAACAATATTCATTAGTCTCGAACATATTGGCAAGATACACTCTACACTAGAGTTTAAAAGGAGCTTGTTAGAAACATCCTCAGAAAAAAAATTTTACTGTGAGAGTTAAAACATTCTCAGTCCTGCTTATGTACTTGTGAAACATAAGCAAAGTATCTTCAACCGCCAAACAAAAGTAATTTCCTTTTCTTCATACGGCTTAGAATCTCTCCTTCATTCTGAAATGATTATTTTGACAGAAGATAATTTTACAACACAAACATATAGTTTAAAACCACTCTCTTACTTGAAAACACTAGTGGACATTAATTAGTTGATACATGGGAGTTACTGTAAGTCATACGAATATAGACATTTTTGGCTAAATAGGAAAATACATTAGACTTCATCATGACATTCCTGATCCATACCGATGAAGTTAGCATGTCCTTTTTTCTTTAATATTATCAAGACAATTATTCCTTTAAAATCATTTCATATTTTTCTATAAGTATGTTTTTAATATTATAGAACATTTGGAAAAATAAGTTGGTGGTATTTGAAAAATTATTTCATGGTGTTATGTATTGAGTTCAAAAAATAATCCAAGAAATCTGTGGGATGAATTTTCTCCCTAGAACTTGCCACTTGTCCATTATTATTTCATATGGCCACATAGAGGAAAAAGAAAGAGAGTGAAGAAAATCCTAAACACTAAGCCTGGTTTGGAGTGTTTGCTTGTTTGCTCTAAACTGTCACCAGAGCCAGTGTATGTGAATGTTTTTGTTTTCTTGTCTTATATATTACTCTACAATTTTAATGACATTGTAGTCAGTGACTGTAGCCTGTATTAGTTGCTTCTTTTTAATTTGTTGGGATTTCCTCTGTAATCCTGCCCATGGTCATTTTTTTATGTAAATGTTCTATGTATGCTTGTGTGTGTAATTCTACTAATTATATAATCTTATATTTTTATATTGGAATTATTATTAGATCTCTCCCTCTCACACTTTCTACTTCTCTAGTAGATGAAACATAAATTTTCTTTACATCTCTTATAGCTCTACTAATATTTTTTCTTTCTGTCTTTATCTAGCAGTTTCTGAGAAAAGTGTACAATTCTGCTCTATGACTATAAATTTGACTATTTCTCTTTAGAAATCCATCACTTATTGCTTCACATGTTTGCAACTTGCTTGTTTATATGTTTTTAATGTGTTGGTGCAAAATTTGTGATAGATTTTTTATTGAATTATTTCCCTCAAACTCAAGCTGTGATATCGTTTATTAATACTTTTGTTATTTAATTCATTTAGTGCAATTTTATCTAAAATTAAGATTGCTATATAAGTTCAATTTTGATTAGTATTTTCCTTGGGTATACTTTCCTCATGCTTCATATACAGTCTTACTGATATTGTGTCAGTCATTTCTGAAAGCAGAAAACAAGTGACTTCTTAAAAAAAATAGCATAATGATCTCTGTACTTCAATCACTGGGCTTAATCTGTTTGTATTTATTGATATAAATGCCATATATGAAATTTTTAATATCCTCTTATTTTGTGTTACTTATTTAGCAAAATTTTATATTATTTTCCCTGCTTATCTTTAAGTTGAATATTCAATGTGTTCTTTTTTTTCTTCTAAATTTAAGAAGTAATATAATTAGCTTCTATGATTTTGATGATGGTCCTTATAGCTGAAATATAGTTTGGTTCTGAAGATGTAGATACTTATTTCTATATTTTTCTTAAAAAAATGAAAAGGAATTGAAATCTCTATCCTGATACCAAAATAAAGACATTATCTGGCTTATCCACCCTTGAAACTGCACTCCTACATCTTTATTATTATCTAAAATTTTAGTTACAGTCATTATTAGGACAAAAATTTTTGTTTTTATTCATCAAGTGTTCATTGGAATTACTGTCAGATTTTACACCTTATCATTGATCTGTATTATCTTCTGCATCCCACTCCTTTTGTTTCTGGGTTAATCTCTTACTAAAATTTCTCATATAGTGGGATTTTTAGTAGTTACACAGAAGGTAAGTTTGTTTTTTTTCTTTAACTTTCTTTATGTCTAGAAGTTTTATCAGGCCTTATTCTGACACCACTTCTCTGACATCAACTGGATGTCCTACATTCCAATTCAATTCTGACCCTGACTATCCAAAGTTAGTGAGGAACACTAGGGCTACAGGAACTGTCCCCCACAATACTAACCCCACTTCAGGTCTCAGCTGCAAATTTGGGGGCCTACCCACACTTCTGGACAACTAGCTATACATTTCCATGATCTGCTCAGGGTTCTTAGTTCTTTAGAATGACTCCTACAACTCCCTGAAATTTCTGTGTTTATGGGTACCATTTTTTTTGTACTTAGAATATTTATTGTCTGTATGCACCTCTATTACAAAGATCCTGCAAAGAGTATAGGTAGAGTGAACCAGGTCCCGCAGTATGAAAATGGCTGTGATGGTTCTGGTTTTAATTAAAAAGATACAATTCAAGAATAACCAAATGAGAGAGACACATAGGGCAAGATCTGGGAGATCCTAGACATAAAGCCCTTCTCCCCATGATACCAGATTGAGTCAACCTCCTGGCAAATCAATGTGCTCACCAACTAGGATACTCTTCAAGCTCTGGGTGTCCAGAATTTGGGGCTTTATAACATCATTGGCCAAGTGATTGAGTTCAGCCTGTAGACCCTCTTTTATCCTCTGAAGTCAGGTGTTGGGACTGAAAGTTCCAATCTTCCAATCACATGTAATGTAGCCTTTCTGGAGTGGTTAACTTCTCCCTTGAAACTGTCTAAACATTCATTATGAGTCATCTGATCAGCATAAATCTAGGGAAGCTGGAAAGGGGCTCTCAAGAGCAACAGAAGACATTTATATCACTCAGAAAATTCCAGGGATTATTGAATCTCTGTAACAAAAACTGAGGGCAAAGAGCAGATATTATTGCTGTTGTTGTTTTTAAGATTTTATTTATTTTCAGAGAAAGCGAGAGAGTAAGAGAGAAAACTCTTGGGGAGAAGATAAAGAAGCATGCCCCCTGTGAGCAGGAAGCCCATTGCAGGATTCAGTCCCAGGACTCTGAGACCATGACCTAAGCTGAAGGCTGATGCTTAACCAACTGAGCCACCCAGGTGCCCATGACCAGATATATTCTATATTATACCACAGACCTCATTAAAAAAAAATAGTTTAGCTATATATAGAAATCTAATTTGACCTACATTTTCCTTCAGATCTTTGCAGGTATTGCAAAATTAACTTCTATCAAGTTTTGCTGTATTTGAGAGTCATTCACCAATTTAATATAATTGTCCTTTTGTAAATAAGTCTTCATTCTGGTAATTTTACTGATATGTATCAAGAACAATATTTTTATATTTTTGTACTATCTGTTATTCTAAGTGCATTGCAAATGTTAATTCAATATTTAATTCTCCTAAGAATTCTATGAGAAGTTACTCTTAGTATCCCAACATTCAAATGACTGAACTGGGCTAAAGAGATGCTAGGGAATTACCCATTAAGTCATTAGTGGACTGGAACTTGGGTACAGGTAGTGTGGGTTCAGAGTCTGTGCAACTAATATTTATTTCCCACTCATACGCATACTCATCTCAAACATTTTTTATGAACAAGAATGAGGTGGATAAATACATGTTAATATGTCTTGATATAATTATCTTCAAGCAGGAAATGAAACAATATATGGTATTAAGTAAAATCTTATTATCCTTTATTATGCCTAGTTTTTGACAATTTTTTTTCTCCAATAGTGAAAAATATTGCCCTTTTGTCTATATAGTTAAAGCTGTCAGTCAGATAACTATCAATGCATATTAGTGCATTTTTGGAAACAATAGCTTTCATTATTTTATTTAAACAAAGTTGGATATGTCTCTAAAATTCCATAAATTAAAATATAAATATTATAACTTGAAGTTAATTTTCTTTAGTTGAAGGAACTGATTTAATAAACTTTTAGAGGATCATAATTTCCAAAGTCCACTCAGCTGATAAATTTTGGCTGGTTGTCAACAGTATAATTCAGGAAATTCATGGTAATTTTTGTTTATACTGGCTGACAATGCTCACTAAGAAAGCAAACCAGTTTTAACTTATTTCTTTAAGAGGCACTGCCACTCTACTCTCTACCATCATTATTGCAAACATTTACTGTACATATACTATGAGAACATTCTAGATGTTCCTGAAACAAATTTTTTTGAGAATTCTGTTCCATAAATACTAACTTTTTTTGGAGATAGAGTATCCATATTCAGAAGTAACCACTCATGGCATAAAATAACTTCAAAAAGTTACAAGATACAAAAGATACAAAAATAAGGATTTCAGATGTTCTGAGACCTGTTGTCAAGGTGACTTGGGATGACAAAGAAGAGCTTTGACTAGACATTGCAGTTAAGCTGTGCCTTGAAGTATTTAGAAAAGAGAAAAATACATGAGGCTCTGTTCCAAATAGGATAAGCTAACAAGATGATAATGTATAAAAAACAATAGAAATCTACTTGACTATGAGTATGAGAGCTTTGAGGGAGATGAAAAAAACATGGATCATATAGTTGGAAATGACTCAAGCTATAATTTGAAAGGTCAGGAGGATTCTGCCAAGGATACTGGATTTATTTTCTTGAAGTACTAGGAACCTTGAAAGTTGAGGAAATACTGATAAGTGTGAGGAAATATGTCAGGAAGCTCCGTTCATTTAGAATGACTAAGAATTAGAAGAGATGGTAAACCAGAAAGTCCAATAAGAAAGTAGAAAAATTATCAAGACAGTGGTACCAGTAGGGAATAATTCAGAACCGAGGGGATCAAATATTCATTCATGCTTCAGTGTCATTGTTTCTCATCGTTATAACCCTTTTATCATGCTGTCTGTTCTCAAGAAAATATGAGCTTCTTAAGTGCAAAAAAATGTCTTATTAATATCTATGTATCCACTGTCCAAAGATGTGTCTAACATTTAAGTCACCAAACAATACTTTGTTGAAATACAAGGAGCTGAGGAAGCCACCCAAAACTTTGTGAAGCCAAGGCCAAAAGACATTGAAAGTGCAAACCATGAATTATAACGTCCTTCCACACTAGACAACATGCAAATGGAATCAGCAAACACAAACTATGAAGCAACAATAATGTCAGCATAATTATACAGAGAAGCAGAGACTAGTAGTCTCTTCAGGGAAAGTACAATACACTACCTTCCATTTTTTGCTTTAACTTTCTGTGTGATACCCTGTGGGGTCATTCTGACAATGTTGCTAAACATACATATCCTATTCACACTAATTTTGAAGAATAATGTATGTCACGTTATTTATTAAACTTCCTAGTTTCCTAAGTAAGAACCCTCACCTTTTCATCAATTCCAAAAGGTTATTTGGCTTCCTAAATTATTTCGGAAAAAGTACCCAAAAGAATACATAATTCAAAATGGGATGCTGTCATGACTAGCACTTGGCTGGAGAATCATCATTTAAAATATACAGTGATGCTTCCTTGCTCGTTTCCCAGTAAAATGTGGAGATGATGACATATTTGACTTTCCCATTCTCTCTGTTCTTTAAATTCTTCTTTGCTTCTAAGATCATTTAATGTTAAGAATTTACCCAAAATAAGTAAAAGCAGTAAGTGTATCTCCTGCTTATCCTCTCTCTACTTGAGAATACACAGAGTGACATATCTTTTACTGTGGATGTTTCTATAAGTTTCAAAATTTTCCCAGCCAGTTTTCCTAAACAATTGCTGTCAAGCTGGTAGTTTTTCTTATCTTCACCTTTAGTTTCTTTGATGGTGCTGCCCTCCAAACGATGGAAATACTCTACCCAAACTGATGGTATTTCCAAAAGAATTGTTTCCTACTGATAGATTCTGTAAAATTGTGTCAATTCTCCACTGAGGTGAAGCTTA
Organism: Mellivora capensis; assembly: GCA_004024625.1. NCBI lineage: Eukaryota > Metazoa > Chordata > Mammalia > Carnivora > Mustelidae > Mellivora > Mellivora capensis. The sequence goes on from PISX010012758.1 coordinate 19,818, forward strand.
AAGTAGAGCTCTTTACCCCAGCCAACACCCACAAATATATATGCAAATTAATTTATACTGCATTTTGACATAATAATCCAAGAACAGTGCCATATAGAGCCATAATGGAGATAGAAGCAAAGGAAAAATCAGTAATATTGATTCAGTTTTTATTTAAAATTTTGTATTTGGCCCTCATAGATTTTTGTATTAATTTTTAATATATCCCATTAAAATATTGTGTATCTTGATTATTGAGTTTTTTTGTTTTCCCCTTACATTGCTGCCTGAGTCCCTCACTCACTTTACCTTAGGTACCAAAGAGCACTTTCTTTCACCACCAAAGTCTCACACAGAGATTTTTACATGCAAACCCATTTTTCAGATTCTTATACAAATTGCCTTCAGAAGACATAATAACCAGAGAACTAAAGCTCCATGATAGATATGCATTCTCCCTAATCCCTCCTCCCTCTTTGACATAGAATGCTTCCATTTAAATACTTTCAACAAAATCCTTTTTCTTCTCCTATGGTCATCAAATTTCCTACACCCAAATCAACCAATTTAATGCAAGTGTTTTCTTTTACCTTAAAATCATTGCAAAATCTTTATTTTTATAATTCACTACAAATTTTCAGCACTTGCTCATATAAATTCACAGGGCATGAAAGGTATGTAAAGAAGAACAGGCTCATAAGATTTAAGACATTTCAAAATCACCCATATTTTGACATTGTTGACTGGAGATCACTAATGGTGGTGGCGTTTCCAGCAGAAAAGCACATCCCTTGGCTTTGTCTTCCTTAGAGAATTTTAGACCATTTCCACAAAGAGCTAATGAGCCAATCACTCCCTTTGCAAAGAGACCTAATTGCCTAAAGAAACCTCAGAGTGGAATAAAAAGGAGCAAAGTGCTGCTTTCATCTCTGTTAATATCTACAATCAGTTTCTTACATCTAGGACCCTTGGATTTTTTTTGGGGGGGGGGTAGGAAAGGATGAAAGAGGTGACTATGTACACCTAAATCTAATTGCCATCTATTTTAAATTATTTATTTTTAACATATCTACAAAGTTTCAGACAGGTGAGACAATGGACAGGAAATTAAATTCAAACATTGAAGAAAATCTAAAGCTAAATCGAGACTAGTCAAGAAGCTTATTTTAAAGTAATGAATTGTGGCAAAATACAGATGTGCACCAAGACAGCATGTCATGGTATCAAATACACAAATGAAATTTCATAGAGACAAAGTAATGTTTCAGAAGGAGAATTGACTGATAAGATACGTGAGTGAGTGCTGTGGGGAATAGAGGACATTGGGCATACAAGAAGAGGACATGAAAGTGTGTGCTAGTGCGACCCTAACTGCAAATGAACTATTTTCAGCAGGCGTTCAGAGATCAAAAGGAGGCTTTGAAGCTAAGCTTGAGTTGGACTGAAACTCAACATGCAAACCATTTAGAATAGAAATTTCGTTATAATTTGGCCAATTGTTTATAATTGATTCAAATGAGTACTTTGGAATGCATATTGTTTGATACCTGTGCATATAATTATTCACCTTTTGAAACATGAATTTCCATGCAATTGCCAACTGTTACAAGACACTACTGATATTATCCTAAAGAATTTAGTTGTTGGATTTCAGCCAGGCTTATATATGCAAAGTGGAAAATTAAAGTTATTATGTGGACAATTACAAAGAAACAATCATCTGAACAATTCAGAGTACTAAGGAAACCCTCTAACACCAGGCATGCATTTCCCTTTCATTTCATCTATATTCACCATGGACTCTAAATACAATGAGCCCTTGAGTTGCAAGATTTAGGTCAGTAACTCTCTTATGAAGTGATGCAAATTCCAAAGTTAGAGAGGTGACAGTTTTTAGTCTTTTGATCCTAACTGTGGCATATTGATCACTAAGGAGACCACCCAAAAAAGCAGGGATTATCTTCAGATTTTTTACAGTTTCAGAAAGCAAACCTAAATCTAAATAAAATGTGTTTGGAAAGAGGCACTAGATTGCTAGTGCATGCAGATTTGAAAAGTCAATGTGGTATATACACAGAAATTTCTGGGGAGTAAAGAGACTAAAGACCACCCAGGGTAAAAAGAAAAAAAAAAACAAACCCAAGTTTTCCAATAGAAAACATATTCTTTGAACAATTGAATCTTCATCAGACACCTGGGAGGTAAAATACTTAAATAGAGGCACAGAAAAATCTTTGCTGTTAACAGTAGAAGTCACTTGACTGCCAAGGTATATCCACCTATTCTCTAGAAGTGCTACTGAGAATCTCTCTTACACCAAATGCCTCCCCTAGTAGTATAATTGGGATTCTGGAAACTCCTTCTAATAGTAACCCTTTAGCTTAAAGCAGAAGTTCTCAACCACACAACAGCATCAACACCCCTAGTTCTCAGGTCTCATTCCAGCTCTATTCAGAGTTGATGAGATTGGGGCCCACCAAGCTGTGTTTTATTGCCCTTACATGATTCTGATGCACACTCAAATTTGAGAACCATTATCTTAAACTCTTAAGTTCAGTTAATGTAAATCCATTCTCTGGAAAAAGTAATTCATTAAGCAATAGTAATCCATGTATACATGCATAAGGTTATTGTATTAAGTACTTGGAGAATAAAGTTCAAAAATAAAACCTAGTTCCAGTGAAAAAACAGCTAAATTTAAGAAGGTTTGTTGGTGTCAAGAGCAACTGAAAGATAGTGACAGAGGGAGAATCCCAGGGAGAACCTAGGGAATTGGGGCTGCTTTAGCTAAAGCTAAAGTAGCCACCAAAGGAGTTGGAAAAGGACTGACAAGGCATGAAACATTAACCCTTCCCACAGGATAAAATTTTCAACAATCTGTTTTCATCCATACTGTAATTAGTCCCCAAAGGAAATAACCACCCAGTCAATAGAATCGATAGCCCATCCACAAATAGATTTATAAATTTTAAGATATGCATAATATGCATGCTCATATTTTTTAGTGCTGATTATGACAAAAGACTTTGATAAAGACTACAGATAAATTATTTCATTTAATCATAATAAACTTATTTGGGAAGCACCATTAATGTCCCTATTTTACATATGAGAAAATTTAGGCTAAACACAGTAAGAAATTTTGCCCAAAGGCATATATTAGACATTTTAGAGATAAAAAGAGCTGTCTAGTCAGAACGGGTAAAATTAACAAGTCAGGAAACAACAGATGTTGGCAAGGATGCAGAGAAAAGGGAACCCTCCTGCACTGTTGGTGGGAATGCAAGCTGGTGCAGCCACTCTGGAAAACAGCATGGGAGGTTCCTCAAAAAGTTGAAAATAGAGCTACCCTATGACCCAGCAATCACACTACTGGGTATTTACCCTAAAGATACAAATGTAGTAATCTGAAGGGGCACGTGCACTAGAATGTTTATGGCAGCAATGTCCACAATAGCCAAACTATGGAAAGAAACTAGATGTCCATCAACAGATGAATGGACAAAGAAGATGAGTTATATATATATATGTACTATGCAGCCATCAAAAGAAATGAAATCTTGCCACTTGCGATGACATGGATGGAACTAGAGGGTATTATGCTGAGCGAAATAAGTCAATCAGAGAAAGACAATTACCATATCATCTCCCTAATATGAGGAAGTTGAGAGGCAAAGTGGGGGACTTGAGGGGTAGGGAAGGAAAAAATGAAATAAGATGGGATCAGGAAGGAGACAAACCATAAGAGACTCTTAATCCCACAAAACAAATTGAGGGTTGCTGGGGGGAGGAGTATAGGAAGGGGGTGGTTAGGTTATGGATATTGGGAATGTAGCTATGGTGAGTGCTGTGAAGTGTGTAAACCTGGTGATTCACAGACCTGTACCCCTGGGGCTAATAATACATTATATATTAATAAAAAATTAAAAATTTAAAAAAAGAGCTGTCTAGCACCAAGTTCAGCCCTTAACCAATGAGCTAAAGGCAGATGACAGATGATGATGGGCTAGATAGATAGATGATGAATAGATAGGTGATAGATAGATAGAAAACCAAGGAATAATATATTATCTCTTTATAGCTGCATGTTCTTTAAAACACTAGTTTATTGTTTCAACAGGTTGCCTTTTTCTGGGTATAAGAGCAAAATCAATGATTTCTTATTAGAATTTAACTTCAGGAATTCTTAAAGAATTGTAGTCACCCACCCAGTAATTGTCTCTCACCCCACCTTCTATATCTTCTTCTCTCCCTAAAAAAAAAAAAAAAAAAAAAAAACAGAGAGAGAGAGAGAGAAGAAAAGAAAAAAGAAAATCCCTGGTAGCATACTGAAATTCATGCCAATACATTGTATTATCCCTGTAACTCCATTTTCAAAGCCATTATCATAGCTCAGACTCCTAAATTTGCTTCTTGATTTATTGCTTTAATCCAGACTATATTCAACTGCCATGTTAAGCTGCTTCAATAAAGCTCAGAATTCCACACCTTTCTTCTACTCAAACCTAATAAAATAGACAAAGAGCTCTCACCTTTGTGTTTAGACCCTGGAAAGGAAGGTAAGGACTTCATCTTCTAGGGTCTAAACACCAATATGAGAAGATGAAGTCCTTACCTTCCTTTCTAGGCACAGACCCAATGAGTTAATGTAATTTCTACAAGATTGTCTTGCATTTTATCACATCTATGCCTCCTTTCCTACAATTTCCTTCCAACTCTACAGTTTCTTCCTTCTAGAGATACCTATTGAAATAATTCAAGATTCAGTTAAAATTTTAACTTCATGAAATTCCTTCCAGATGTGATCTCCTTGTGAAACCATGGCCTATTCTATGACACTTATTGCTTGTTTCCTTGTCAAATGAAAGTTGCTTAAGATCAGAGTTTCTCAAGTCTGTCTGAGGTAGTTAGCGTAGCTAGGCTTAGTTTAGCTCTGCCTCATCTTCACTGAGTACCCAGTGACTCTGGGAAAGTGATTTAACCTACTTCTGCATCAACTCATTCAGAAAATGAAGACAATATTCTTCACAGGTTTGTTGTAGTGATTGAACAAGATAACAATTGTCTAAATGCTTGAAAATTATTTTCTTCAAATACAAAGCATTGTTTCATCCATGGCTGATATTATTACTCATTAGTATTGTCTTCCCTATGGTTCCTAGCATCATCCTATAGAATACTCACTCATTATACATTTGTTGGATGAAATTAGTAATTGTATCATTACTTTTGAAGTAAGATTGCAGAGTAATATTTCTTTGTATATATATTCTTATATTTACATGAAAAGAGATGCTATCTTTCTCCTCTTGTCATTCTGAACACTGCACGGAATATGCCAGTTGTGATACTGCACAAAATATGCCAGAACGTTCTTTTGGAAGTTCTATCAGGGCAGTTTATAAAGCACACAAGAAATACTCTCTCTTTCTAGTTATATTGCTTCTGACCAAAAACAATTCCCCAGAAGGATGCTCAATCTTATTCACCAAAGTTAGCTCAGAATAATTTGCAACTGTTGGCAAATATATAGGATTCAAAATTAAATGCAGATTGCCTATAACAAATTTGGTCCAAATGAAGTTATATTTCTTATATTAAGATACATCTATCACCTAAACTGTAGTAAACCATTGCAACTATGATCAAATTCACACACATGTAGGAAATGACAACAGTGCTGGGACTGCCACTTGACAGAAACTACGAGATGCCACAAATTTTAATCACAGATGGATTTCAAAGATGTTTTTAAAAATGAAAAGAAAATGTGTCTGAGAATAAATGAAATGCAATAATGACCACCTCTCACATCTCTAGGGGATAATATCCAGTAAAGTGTGTTTTTATCGCTGCCTTAAAACCCAGCAGGATTTTTGTTTATTTGTTTTGCTTTGGAGAAATTTTTTACATATGGATTTCCAATTATTCAAAGACCAATAGTTGCAAACACTGTCCCCATTCCACTGAATTGTGGAAAGGCAAAGCTGTCTTTGTAGCTTTGTCAAAAACTCAAACTGCTTGTATATGTACAGGTCTGTTTCTGGACTATCTATTCTGTTCCATTCATCTATCTGCCTATATCGATGCCACTCTCACACAGTTTTGGTGACTGTAGCTTTATAATAAGCCTTGAAGTCAGATAGTGTTATTAGCCCTCTAAACAATGTTCTTTTTCAGAATCATTTTGGCTATTCAAAGTCCTTTGCATTTCCATATGAGTTTTAGAAATAGCTTATTAATTTCTACAAAAAAAAATCCTATGGGGCACCTGGGTAGCTCCGTGGGTTAAAGCCTCTGCCTTCGGCTCTGGTCATGATCCCAGAGTCCTGGGATCGAGCCCCGCATCGGGCTCTCCGCTCAACAGGGAGCCTGCTTCCCTTCGTCTCTCTCTGCCGGCCTCTCTCCCTACTCGTGATCTCTATCTGTCAAATAAATAAATAAAATCTTTTAAAAAAATTCTATGTTCTCATTTGAAATTGTGTTGAATGTATAGACAAAGTAAGGGAAAAAGTAAATCTTCTCATCCATAACCTATGAACATAACTTTTCTATTTATTTGGGTCTTACTTTCTCTCAACAATGCTCTGTGTTTTCATATACATATCCTACACATCTTCTGTCATATTTAGTCCTAAGTATTTCACATTTATTGATGTTATTATGAATGGTATTTTTAAAATTTCAATTCCTGAATGTGTATTGTGAACATATGAAAATATGTTCACAATATTTTCACAAAATTTCACAAAAATTTGATTTTGTATGATTAAACTTACACTAACTTCACCAAACTAACCAAACTAAACTCACTCAATAGTTCTACTCACTTTTTTAAGGTGTCATAACTTTTTCTATAGAGAGAACCATATGATCCACAAATTTAAAAAGTTTTACTTCTCATTTTCCAATTTACATGCCTTTTATTTATTTTTCCTGGCATTGCACATATTATAACCTCTAGGAAAATATTTAACAGAAGTGACTAGAGCAGATAGCTTTTCCTTGTTTCTCATCTTGGTGGGAAACATTGTTTTTCACCATAAAGAATGATGTTAGTTGTAGGTTCGTAATATATGTCCTTTATGGAAATGATGTCTCCTTCTCTTCCTGGTTTGTTAAAAGTTTCTATCAAGAATAAATGATGAATTTTTTCCAAATGCTTTTTCTCAGTCTGTTGAGATGACCATATGTTTTATTCTCTTGAAATCTCTTAGTGTAGTGAGTTACATTGAATGATTTTTAATGGTGAATGAAACTTACACTCCTGGAAAGTGAAAACCCACTTGGTATGATGTGTTATGTTTCTATCTAAGGTTAGATTATATTTACTACAATTTCATTAAAAATTTTTGCATCTATATTCATAAAATATATTAGTAATTGTCTCTTCTTATACTGTCTTTGGTCATGCAATTTTCCTGAAGGACTTCATATTGAATTGGTATCACTACTTCTTTAATTGTTCGGTAGAATTTGTCAGTAAATTTGTCTGTGCTTGGAACTTATGTTGTAAGAAGATTGAAAGTCTATGATAAATATAGAGTTATTTGGGCTATCTATTTCTTCTTAAGTGAAGTTTTTTAGTTTGTGCCTTGTAAGAATCTTTTCATTTAATCTAAGTTGTTGAATTTATTGTCATAAAGTTGTTGATAGTAATCTCTCACTGTCTTTACCATGTATAGTATAATCTCACTACTGTCCCCATGGTCTCTTTATCTTTTTACTATCTGTAGAATATGTAATGTCACCTCTCTTACTTGCTTATTGGTAATATGTATCTTTATCTTCTCTTTTTTTGTCCTGATCTATCTGACCAGAAGTTTGTTATTCTCGTTTACCTTTTCAAAGAAGATCAAAATTTTATTCATTTACTCTATTGGAATTCTCTTTTCTATTTCATTAATTTTGTCTATAATCTTTATCATCTCCTTTTTCCTGATTATTTTGGGTTTACTTTGCTCCTTCTTTCGAATTTCTTAAAGTAGGAGCTGAGGTCATTAATTTGAAATCCTTTCTTATTTTCTAGCATAGGTGTTTAGTACTATAACCTTCCCCCAAAATACTACTTTAGTGGCCTCACACACATTCTGATATGTCATTTTCATTTTCATTCAGTTAAGAAACATTTCTAATTTACTATTTGGTTTCTTCTTTTACTCATAGGTTATTTTGCATGGTATGCTTTAATTTCCAACTATTTCAGAATTTTTCCCAAAAATCTTCCAGCTACTGATTATTAATTTAATTCAGTTGTACTACCTGAATACTTTTCAGTTATAGAGACTTGTTTTCCATATAAATTTCAGTGAGGTCAAATGGTTTATAATGTCATTTGAAATGTGTATAATCTTAATTATTTTATGCCTCCTTTTCTAAAGTTATTGAGAATGGGTTACTGAAATCTCTCACTGTAAATATGACTTTGTCTATTTCTACTTGTGGCTTTATCAGTTTTTGTTCATGTATTTTGAAGCTCTCTGCTTAGGTGCAATTTAGAATTGTTATTTCTTGAATCTACACTTTTATAATTATGATATAACACTCATTCCCTTTGAAATGTACTTTGTTTGATATTAATATAGTTATTCCTGATTTCTTATCATTTGTATTAGCACAGCATATTATTTTTCATACTTTTAAGCTTTTTGTGTCATTATATTTAAAATGAGTTTCTTATGGGCAGCATATGGTTGGGGCTTTTTTTAAATTGAGTAGACAATCTATTTTAGTGAGAAAATTCAGCCCATTTACAGTTAATATGATTTTCAAAATGGCTAGGTTTCAATCTATCCTTCTGTTACTTGTTATCTGATTCTCTGTTTTTTTTTGTTTTTGTTTTTGTTTTAAGATTCTATTTACTTGACAGAGAAGGAGAGAGAGAGAGAGAGCACAAACAGGAGGAGCAGCCGGCAGAGAGAGAAGCAAGCTCTCCTCTGAGGAAGGAGCCAGATGAGGGACTCAGTCCCAGGACCCAGGGACCATGACTTGAGCCGAAGGCAGATGCTTAAGAGACTGAGCCACCCAGGTGTCCCTTATCCACTTTTCTCTCCTTCTGCCTTATTTTGTATTAATTGAGTAGTTTTTATAATTCCATTTTGTCTTTTCTGTTGGATTACTAAGAGTAATTCTTTTTCATGTTACTTTAGACTCTATAGTTGCTTTCTGGTTTAAGTATACATCTTTAGCCTCCATGGGTTGTTGTTATTTCACATGTAGTATATGAATGTTATAATTATGTACTTCCATTTCTTCTCCTCTGGATTTTGTGATGCTATCAGATATTCTGCTTCTACAAATTTTATAAACACCACCATACTTTGTTACTATTTCTGCTTTAACTTATTGATTATATTTTAAAGAGATTTAAAATTTTCCATATATCTTCTAAATAGCTAACATTTTCAAAGTTATTTAGAGGTCAACTTGGAACAGGGGTTTGGCAGGTACTCAAGACTGAAAAATTATTGACTGTCTCACCAGGAGATATAACTTACAGAGATCTTGGCTTGTAAGAACTGGAAAGGTGTTGCAAAAGATTTATTTCAAGGAAGCAGGTTGTTCTCTCAAAATGAGAGGTGGAGATTTAACAAATACGTTTATTATAGTTTTATAATGATAAAAGCCTTCAAAACAACCCTACACACACACACACACACACACACCCCTAACTATGCAAATGATTTCTCAAGACAATCCTTTTGTCCTTTAACCTTCCAACTAGATTGCCATTATTAAGACACATTAATTTAAAAATTACTGAACCATCACCATTCTTTTCTCCTCATGTACTGCTAGAGCTGTCCTGGATCGTTAAGTAGCAAGAAAAAAAGAGATTGGATAGAAAGCACTGGGTATACTTTACCACACTGATGAATGAACAATGAACTACCCAAGTAAAAGATGGCATCCAAGTAAGACCCTGGAGGGTAACAAAATGAAATTAAAATGTAGATTAAAATGTCTACTCTCTGTATAGAACAGCATTGAACCTAACTGCTTAAAACTTGGTAAAGCAATTTGAGCTGTGGCCTGAAATAGGAAGGAGGAGTTTCAGGTTAGATGTACAATATAAACTGTCAAAAAGGAAAGCCTGTGCAGAATCAGGGGTGACAGGTCTGGATGCAATGTGCAGGGAGGGAAATGTAAGCTCCATCTGTAACATGCCTTTCTCCACTGGCCTGCTCTGGGGCTGCACAGACGTGCGCCAATGCTTGTGTAAGTGACTGTTACCTTCTTGCTAGTTTGCATTACACTCCCTTTTACTAGTCATTTGACCTTTCGGAACGTATATTCTTCATTCTTTAGTTTATGCATTAGTAAAATGGGGATAAAGAGAATCACTGCACTAGTTTATTGTGTGGGGGTTGAGGGTGGTGAATGAGATAAAGCACGTAAACCAAAAAGCAGAAAGTTCAGGAGTACCCATTGGGAGCCTGAAAACTGAAAGCCATAAAAACTTCAGAGAACATCCATCCCTTTAGAAACTTCTCTTTGGCCTTCATTTCATTCTTGAGATGGCATACATATGCAAATCGTCTCTATCTCCTCCTAGTCAACCACATCACCAAGCTCCTCTCCTCTCATGAAATTTTGTACCTTAGCGTTAGAAACCCCCAACACACCAAGTTTTCCCCCGCCTCCAGGACTCTCTGCAGTGATTACCTCTGCCTGGAAAAGTCCTTCTCCCTCCATCCAATAAACTTCTACTTATCCACGAAGAATCATGATCTTCTGTGAAACTTTCCCTCACCTGTTCTTGTTAGCTTTACTTCTCCAACAGTTGTATAAGACCTGATTCATACTTCTCTTAGAGACTTTGATCATCTCCAAAGGGTATTCCATTCATTTATTCCTTCCTTCATTTATCCAACTTTTCAACATGCCCTATGTGCCATGTGATATTCTAGGTAGTGAAAGTACATTTTAGGTACCCTTTGCTGAGACCTTTTCTTTCTGCACTAGTAGTTGCTCAATAGTCATGAGTGGGACAGAAAACATTTGTCTTTCCTTCACTCTTAATCATCTGATGCAGCCCCCCAAAATATAATCATGGCAACCTCCTTTGAAACCCTTCTTCCTTTATCCCCAAATATAAATGACAAGATCTGCTTTTGTTTCCTACTAAAATCTATATTAATTCCATCTATATTTACTTTTGTATTTGTTTGCATGATGTTTCCCTCTTCTAAACTGAAGGTTCTTTGTGAATGGAAACTCTACTTGTCTTAACACAATACCTGACACAGAGCACTCATCCCCTAAGTGCCTATTAGGTGAATAGCTAAGATATGCATAAACTGTTTTCCTTTCCTGTACAATTTCACATCAGTTTTGTCCCCTAGCCAAATATTCTTCAGTTCCTGTACATGGACCTCAAAATCCAAAACACTTGGTGGTGACTGTAGAGCTTTAATTTGGAGATGATAATAAAAATTTAATGTTGGGACTTCCATCATCTCAGGAAGTGAACTGAGTATACTTCAAATAAAGAAAATAGAAGCTATAAGAACTATCAGGGCATATCTGTGCATATGGTGGCATTGAAAATAGATAATTAGGCTTTGGGCTTCATTTCCATTGTATAAATGGGGAGGGGTAATTTTCTCCCTTTTACCCATTTAAGACATGCTGCCAGAGCTCCTGACTTCTTTCAACATGAAATTTATCTAGCTCATTGACATTTCTCTTTCATATTCCTGTCAATTTCTTTTTCCTCCCTTTTACCATTCAGGTAGAAAAAGAATACTTTTCTCTCATCCATTAGTAGGCATATAGTTGAATTTTTCTTAAATTAATGTAATTTGGTTTTATTGACATTGAAATAAAGCATGAGCTTCCATCCTTTAACAAATCAAATCACATTTTTCTAAAAGAGGTGGCCATTTTTTACTTCAGGATATTGTCTTGTAAGTTTTAATTGATACCTTTACTGCCCAATAACAGACACATCATTGATTGACCAGCCAGGTAACAGCAATAATACTGAGAACAGTCGGGCTCTGTTTTGGAAATGATCTTGACTTTATGAAACTATTATTCTGCATTTAACTTGTTAGTTAAGTAAATTAATGTCATTGGAAAGGAAAGTTGTTACACCTTGGTACAGTAAGAATAATGCTGCAAACCTGATTTGTAAACTTTATAGCATTTAGTTTCATTGAAAGAAGAAAGTCTTCTAATTTTAGTTTGCAGGAAGGAGAATGCTTTAATATTGTGGGTCCTCATTGTTTTGTACAAAATAATAGACTCTCTGACATAATGCCTTTAACTATAAGTCATAGATACCCTCCAAATCTCCAAATACCTTGCCCTAATCCTAGCAAATGCCTTATATATATTCTGTTGCCTCAATAGATCATTTTTTCCTCAGTGTAACAAGGGATCATACTATCCCTACTGTATTTTGACATGTGAAAGTATTCATTCTGGCTTATTAAATCCACGTTGGTCATTCAATCATCAAATATTTGAATTTCAGCTACATAGCAGACAATATAAGGCAAACTTATGCTAAAATAACATAATCTTTTTCTACTCTCTCAAACAGTTCTCTCAAACGAAATTAAATTAGTGACATTGTTTTTTCCTTTTTCAATAAACTTTTAATTCCTCTGTAAAGTCATCAAAACAAATTTTACCCACGTAGTGCTGATTTCTCAATTTCTTCTTTTCTTGGTAGGAGTTCCCTGATGTCATTCATTCCTGTGCTCCACTATTTCAGGAACAAGACAACCCAATACTATCTTTATATCACATTCCCCTTTCCTTTCTTAATGATTTCTCTCATTCTCGTTTTTTTGTTTGTTTGTTTGTTTGTTTGTTTCTTTTTGGGTTTGTTTGTTTGTTTGTTTGTTTTTGGTGGTAGATTCAGTTGAGTCAACCAGAGTGAAATCCAGAGCTTTGAGTTAAAGCCTTGAAGAAGAAGTAGTCTTCCTCCTGGCAAAGAAAATACACCATGCAGTCCCAGAAGCTGCTGGTAGCCATCCAGTTTTCAAAACCCGAGAGCTGGTAGGTCTGAGAACAAAGCCAGCTCAGACAAAAGAAATGCAACCACAGTGTGAGGCCTGCATAAAGTCTCACCTGATGTTATCCATTCACTGAAAACTTTCCATATATAACTCTCCCAAAATTTCCTCTTTGGGCTTAGGTTAGTTGTGGTTGTAGTTTTGATATTTTGTTATGCTCTGAAAAATTCCTAACTAATACCGTCAGGATCCACTGCATAATTGGCAGCACTGAGTGCCCAATTAAAATGAGGGTCCCATTTCCAAAAATTATTAGAACTTTAAGACCCCAACAGCATGACCTTGAATCAAGGGTGGGATCTCTCTAAGGGCAAGGGTTTGTGCAGCCACCCTGAAAATGGCTCTGAATACAGTCATACATGTTTAAAATCTAAATCAGTAACACCTACTTCCAGCCCAATATTCCTACATTGTGCCATGTAGATATAAAAATTTAAATTTATTTTAATTGTACACATATAAGTGATTTTATGTAACATAAAAAGTAGTGAATATACAAGGAAAGAAACAAAATAATATTTAGAGGTAACTTCAAGAAAAAAAATTTCCATAAAAAACAAAGCAGATCAAATGCAAGTTTAATTCAATTATAGAGTATATTTGAACATGAGAACAATCCTGCTTTCTTATTCTACCAGATCTTATCATTTTTTAAAGAAGCTTCCAATGTAAAAACCACTAGTGGTTTGTTGCTTGAAAGAGTTTCAGGAATCATTTCTTAAATTACCACTGACTATGTTTCATCATAAATATTCATGAGTTAATAAATGTTTCTGTCATTATAATTACAAGATGTGCTTGCTTACTAATTATGATAACTAAACCTAGGTATGTACACTTGAGGCTATCCAAAATCAGAAACAAGTTCATAATTAGCTATTACAAAATTATGTCCAAAAGGAAAAGTTATTTCCCTTTGATTTTATAATTACACATTTATTTTTCAAAAATCATCATTGTGTTTTAAATTTCATGTAGTAAGATATAATCATGTTGGAAAACTAAAAATCACAGAACATATTTCAAGTAAAATATAATTTAAATGTAATCTATGGGAGGTAGAGTATACTGAACAGACACCTCTGTAGTCTTCTACTTCTATGTCAGATTATATCTTGAGAAGCTTTCTAAGATAATTAAATGTTATTCAAATACCTGATTTCAGTTCTTACATCCTTCTTATTGTAACTTTTAATTTATCAACTATTTGATGTTATTATTATACCTTTATGCTCTTTCAAATTTTTGTTGTTAATTAGTTATGTTATATATATCCTTGTATGTATATCTTGGTTGCATGTGTTATTTCACTAAAATAAAGCAATATAGGTAGGATTACAATGGCCAAGAGTAAGATGACAAAGAAGCAGGATTACTGACTCAAAATACTTCTATTATGTAAAAAAAAAAAGGTTATACAAATACTTTTCGACATATTGTCAATTTATCTATTTTTAAAAAACATATGTCTTTCACTCACATTGTACACCAAAAAAATTCCAAACAGATTGGTGAGCCAAATGTAAAAAGATAGATAAATTTAACTGATTTAGTTGAAAATCTAGGTCAAATGTACATGTGACCACATGCTAAAGCATTATAATGGAAAATATAAAGATGTTATGATAAATTAGAATTAAATATTCCTTTAATAAAATTCATAAATACAAATGAAAGGCAAATGAAAATTTGTCTTAAAATGTTTGCAGAATAAATGGCAAAAATATCTAGTCTTTTAATAAAAATTGCTCTTCAAAATAAATAAGAACAAAAAACATAACTAAAACCCCAATTTTAAAAAACCAAGGATGTGAACATGAATAGTTAATAGTAGAAGAAAGCCAAATATACACCAGCCATATGAAAAATATTTATCCTTACTAATAATGGAAAAATAAAATAAAAGCAAAATTTTATGAGATTGGCATTACTTATAAAGGATAATACATAGTACTATGTGTAGATCTGCAACTGATTTTTAAAAATCATCTTGAGGGGCACCTGGGTGGTTCAGTTGGTTAAGCATCTTCCTTTGGCTCAGGTCATGATCTCAGTGCCCTGGGATCCAGCCCCGTGTGGGTTAGGCAATAAAAGGTTAGGCAATAAAAGACATTATGGTTTTGTCCACCCTTGCTCTCTTTTCATCATTTATTCAGGACATTCAATCAGTCCAAGGGAAAGATGAAGCCTCCTGCCCCCATCAACTTGCCCTCCATGCAAATGAGCCATTTTCTAATCTGATCCTCCAGCCAGGTCAGATGTCCACAGGTCCAGTTGACATCTTGACTGCAACTTCATGAGAGATTTCAAGCCAGAATCTCTGAGCTAAGCCAGTAATGCATTCCTGATTCACAGAACCTGTGTAAGATAATTAATATTTATTGTTTTAAGAGGCTAAGTTTTGAGGTTGTTATATGGCAAAAGATAGCTAATTCACTACCTAATAGCCAACCAAATAAGTATGGATTTTAGGACATTTTCCTGACCTGCCAAGATAGAAATACTAGCGAGGAGTATTTGTAAGAGATTTCAACACTGTTCATGGTTAGATATGACCTTGAGAACAAAAACCAGACTTGAGATGAAGCAAAAACTGGATGGAATGGTGAAGGGACAGAAACAGGGACTTCAATGACACTATTGGGCCATAGACCCGTCAATATGGTCCAGATTTTTGGAATTTCCAGATTTGTGAAACAATAAACACTTTGACTGTCATTAAGCCAATCTGAGTTGTGTTTTTCTTTTTTTTTCTTTTTTTTTTTTTTGCAGCAAAAGTTTGCTGGTACAAAATACAACGATAGTCCCATGAGAGATGCTTTCCTCCAACCTTAGTTCAGTTACATTTTCTGCTGCTCTGCATCTATCGTTGGTGAATATCCCAGAGCCTCTTAAACACACTGCATTCTTTCACATCTCCATAATTTGAGACATGATTTGCACTCTCCCTAGAAAGCTTTTTCTTTGTCCCCTCTTTAATCTCTTACAAATTCTTAAAGATTCAGCTGATACGTTATTGTCTTTATGAATTTTCCTGGTCTCTCCCAGGCCAGATTAGGTATTCTGTTCTCTCTAACCACATAACATTTTAATCATATCTCTATCATAAAGTTTTCCAGATTATAAGTAAGTATTTTTCTATCTTTCCTACTATTTTATGGCCCTGAGAGCAAGGGCAATTTCTTATTCAATCTCCTAGCTTAGGAGTTTAGCTGAGTACTTGAGACAGGGCAGGTGTTCATTAAAAGTATGTTGAGTTAATTAACTATTGATTAAAAGTGGTCTACATATGTAAATGGTGCTATTCTAATGTAAGATAAAAAGATTAGTTCCAACTCTAAATTAGAAGAATCTTGATCCCTGAGCAGTGATTTTTCAAACTTTAGTGTCTACATAAACTGCTCAGAATGCTTGATAGAGTACCAACCCTAAGTTCTACTGCCAGAAATTCTGGCTCAGTGTTTCTGGACATTAGGGTCTATCCTGATGCTCCACATTTACTAGTCCTGTCACCTTGGGAATCACACTTTGCCTCCCTGTTCTTCCATTTCTCCATCTCTAAAATGGGGATGATAATATCACTTATAGTATCTGATTATACTCTGTCAGGAAACAAATACAATAACATATTAAACAAATCGGCACAGGGCCTGAAAAGTAGGAAATACTTAAAGTTTTCTAGTATTTGAAAAACAATAATGGGGGCACCCAGGTGGCTCAGCGGGTTAAAGCCTCTGCCTTCGGCTCAGGTCATGATCCCAGGACCCTGGAATCGAGCCCCGAATTGGGCTCTCTGCTCAGCAGGGAGCCTGCTTCCTGCTCTCTCTCGCTGCCTGCCTCTCCGCCTACTTGTGATCTCTCTTTCTGTCAAATAAATAAATAAATAAAATCTTAAAAAAAAAAAACAATAATGTATGTGGGTAAGTATACAAATGCCGAAGCCAAGCTTCTTAGGTTTGAATTCTCTCTCTGCTTTTGGCAACTGTGTATTTTAACCTCTGAATCTCAGTTCCTTCCTGTGTAAAATAAAGACCATGACAGTAATACCAACCTCACAGGATTGTTATGAAGATTAAGTGACTTAATAAATATAAAACTCTTAAAATAGTTCCAGTCATACAGGAAGTACTATGCAGTTTTCCTTTTCCTATTCTATTGGAATCATTAAAACTTTCTTGCAGAGTATGCTCTTAGTTTTGGTTCTCACTATTTCTCTTTTCTCAGCTAAGAAATATGTGCAGCCCCTTTTGAGAGACGTCCATGTCTCATACCAGGTACGCGCTATCTCTTCCCGAGCCCCAGTACACAGCCGCTAGAGATGCTAGGCAGCCTTCTGAAATGTCTCCACTGCCTAGCTTCCACAGAACTGAAGATAAGGACGTTAGAATAAAGTCATTGAAGGTCTCAATCTATCCCCTTACAAAAGGGTATTTGGTCAACTCCAAATTGTAGTGTGTTATTTTGTTATTTTTATGGGAATTTTGAATTCTCATTCTAAATACATGCTCAAAACCCAGAAAATAAGTAGTCAAGTAACAGAAATGTAAGAATCCATCTTTATTCCCTGAAGAATTAGATACTAAGTCTTCCATTTTTGCTTGTCCATTCTTCATATGAATTTATCTGTGCTAAAATAGTTGGTGTGATTTCTGTGTATTGACTGGATGCTAACTAGTACGTGTTAGTATCCAGTAAGTGCCACACCTGGAATAAAAGTATCCATTAGTGTTAGCTGTTATCCCACTTTCAAAAGAGTACAGTATAGGTTTTACTCAGCTGTGACTGGTGTGCCCTTTCTGCATCATTAACTACATTTTGTCACATAAAACATTCAACTCCAAAGCACATTTTTAATCTGTGAAGCTTCACAAAATATCTTTGAAAAGTATTTGATGCTGACATTGTATTTGTTTTAAAGCATGAGCTGTTGAAATTCCATGCCCAATCAACTCCGAGGGAATAAATACCCTGCCGTGACATTGTTCTAGACCTCAGAGCTTGTCAATGTGACTACATTAAGTGTGACTGCACTTCTGTCAATATTCAAAACTGAGCAAGATAAAAACCGAATTACATGTGCTCTTTCTGTTCCAGTCTGGGAACAACTGTGAGGAAATGTAGAGCCATTGGAAACAAGCAGAAGCAGCACATGGATACTTAAATGGACCTTCCAGAGCAGAAAGCAGCAGAAATAAAGGTACAAAAAGATGATGAAATTATGAACTATTGGCTGACCTAGCAGCTAAAATCCTCAGGGATGGTTTTATTTTATGGGGCATGAATAGCTTAGAATCATTTTAAATTTCACTTCAACTTGTGAAAAAGATCAGTGCCATTGAGGGGGAACAGTCTTAAGAGGGAAGTACAAGTTTTTTTGGTTTAGTTTTTTTTTTCTTTTTCCATCACTGACAGAATTTTTGGTATATTTATTGTCACTTCTCAAATCTCCCTACTGTAGCCCTTTCCTACTGACATGACCTAGTTCTCTTAATCACAGAATAATCCACTTCATGGAAATTTTCCCTTCATGGAATTTCTCTCTCTTCTAGTTAAAGATTCTATCTCATTATTGTCAAATGATAGCTTTTTCTAATATAACTTTGCTGGATTTCAATTCATCTTAACTTCTTTTTTCCCTGCATTGTTTTATTACTAGAGATGTTTGATCTTTTCTTCAAAAATCCATAAAGATTTGTCAACTCAGGAGCCAACGAATATATTTTAGTCATCATAAAATAAATGCTAATAGTTCCTGACAATTGAATCATACTTTATACATTTTCCCATAGAAACATTTCATTTTATTTTCATGGCCTTGTGAGGTGGGCCAACCAGATAAATCTTAAGATTTTAGAATAGTAAGGAACTATAAAGAACACTCAGTATAAATTTTCCATGACTGTAATTGTTAGGATATGGTTTTGTCTAAAGTAACAACTAACAGAAGATCCAACTTCAGATAAGTCAAACACAAAAGATCTCTCCTATCCCCTCCTTTTCTTTTCCTTTCTCTATGACATAACAAGAAATATGAAAGCCATCTGGTTGGTTATCCAATTTGCCAATGTCATTAAAAAAAAAAAGGCATTCTCTATCTTTTGTTCATCAACTTTTTGTGACACACCTGTATTATTAGTCAAGGTTTTACAGAGAAAAAGAACAAATACGATGTGTATATATGGACAAAGAGATTTATTTGATTACATGATTATGGAAGCTGACAAGTCTGAAATCTGCAGAGCTGATGTCCCAGTTTAAGTCCAAAGCCCAGAAGCTGCTCTGGAATCAGGGGAAGTCAATGTCCCAGATTAAAGACCGCCAGGAAAAAGAGTTTTCTCCTACTCACAGTTAGTCTTTTGTCTTCTTCAGGCCTCCAGTCAATTGAAGAGGTCCACCTACATTATAAAGGACGATATGTTTCACTTGTCTACTAATTCAAGTGTTAAGTGCATTCAAAAATACTCTCATAGAAACACCCCCAAATAATTTTTAACAACATATTTAAGCCCCCCATGGTTCTGTCAGGTTGACACATAAAATTCACCATCATAACACTCATATTACAGAAATAAGGAGATAAGTTGCCGCAGGATCCAGGCATCAATTCCTCACTCATTTCAATCAAAGGCCTAAATAGAAGAGTGTATATCCTTTTCTCATGATCCATTCTTAACAGCAGTGAATCTTCCTAGATAAGATTTCTTCAAATGTCACTGGACATAATGGTATCACCTGTCCTTTACCAGGTCAATTCCCACCTGGGGGCTGAAATTCATATGATCATCTTAGAGAAATCAAGCTGAAGCACTTGGTTGCCAGGTTCAAAAGAATATTGGGGCTCCCTTCTGAAGGAAATTGATTATTTGTGTAGGCACTAGATAATATCTAACTCATTGATGAAAACAAGACCTCCTTAATCTGAAAAGCACATTTATGTATTTATGGACTTTCTCTTAATGTTATTATGATGTGTGGTAACTTTAAAGTTATAGTTTTTCAATAGTGATTTTTAAGATTACATATCTCAAGTTACCATCTCTAGTAACATTTCCTATCAATAGTTTCTCCTTCTAAATAGGCTTGACGGTCATACAAATCCTACTTCAACGTTTCTAAGGATTAAGAAGTCATTATTTTATTTTGTTAAATAATTCTAATTATTAAGTTGGTCTTTTCTATGTTTCCCTATACTTCAAAGAAGTATATGGAGTATCTACTACGTGTTACCTACAACTTCTTACTGTTACATTTGGACTGTCTTTTAGGGAAGCACAGGAAAATTCTAATTTTCTCTCCATATGACCGAGTCCCTTCACAAGTAAGGCCAAAAGAAATCAAGCAGCTTGCTAAAAGTCACAAAGCTACTTACTGGCAACACTAAAACAGCTTCTCTGTCTTATGTGATACAATATTCTGCTTTTTCATGCATTGATAGATATATTGATTTTCCTCCAACCCTTGAATTATTCTAATATTTCAGGTTTTTATTTTTATTTTTTTAATTTATTTATTTGTTAGAGAGAGAGTGA
Source organism: Mellivora capensis (assembly GCA_004024625.1). NCBI lineage: Eukaryota > Metazoa > Chordata > Mammalia > Carnivora > Mustelidae > Mellivora > Mellivora capensis. The sequence goes on from PISX010012758.1 coordinate 40,354, forward strand.
GAGTGAGAGAGTGAGCACAGACAGAGTGGCAGGCAGAGGCAGAGGGAGAAGCAGGCTCCCCGCTGAGCAAGGAGCCCGATGTGGGACTCGATCCCAGGACACTGGGATCATGACCTGTGCTGAAGGCAGCCACCTAACCAACTGAGCCACCCAGGCATCCCTAATATTTCAAGTTTTTAAAAGAAAGCAGATGATAGTAAATAAGGAACTATGGCTTAATTATCTACTGTTGGAATCCATACTGTATATTTGAGCAGAATTTGCTTTTGGTGATGCTGAAATGCAATTCTTATTTCCCTTCTATTTTATGTATTCTAAACTAGAATTCTATATCTCCATCGGTTGCTTTGTCCTTGAGCTTAAATTTATTGGCTGTATCCAAGTGGAAATTGGATTGTTGGATCCTGTTCCCATAAAAGGGAAGTTAAAATCATTAGGAGAGCTTTAGTCTAGAATAAAAATCAGAGGTGACTCTTGCATCTGAAGAAACAGACTCTGGGTCTTATGAAAGATTGTGGATGATTCTTTGCACCTCAGCAAGAGAACATGCTATTTGTTTTAACACCTTTCCCTGTCTAAAATTATAGCTATTCATTTTAGGACACTAATAAATTGTCAAGATTCTAATTTTATTAATTGATTGGCATAAAAATATATGTAGATTTTGATATGATCAGAGAAAGACAACTATCATATGATATCCCTGATATGAGGAAGTGGAGATGCAACATGGGGGACTAGGGGAGCAGAAAAAGAAGAAAAGAAACAAGATGGGATTGGGAGGGAGACAAACCATAAGTGACTCTTAATCTCACAAAACAAACTGAGGGTTGCGGTGGGGAGGGGGTCGGGAAAGGGGGGTGGGGTGATGGACATTGGGGAGGGTATGTGCTATGGTTAGTGCTGTGAAGTGTGTAAACCTGGCGATTCACAGACATGTACCCCTGGGGATAAAAATTTGTTTATAAAAAATAAAAATTAAAAAATAAATAAATAAAAGGAAAAAAAAAAGATATATTTTGAAGTTTTTAAAATTTTTTTCTCTAACAACCCTAAAGAGAATATGCTATAAAAACATCACAGTATAGGAAGATGGGTCCTAGGGAAATTGAGTCAGCATTAAAAGGGAAATGGGGACTTCTTAATTTTTAACAAAGTTATTCATTCACATCACCAGGTTCCTTGGATTTAAGTGAGAAGTAAGATACAAACAACCAAACCATTCCATTTCCCCCCATTTGTTTGGAGGAATGATTCTTCATTGCTTAAGCTACCCAATTTCTGGTGGTGCAAGATGGACAAGCATGCACTTTAAGATCTCATTATAAAACATGGACACTACAAATGGCTATGGGATTTCCTTTGGGATGATGGAAATGTACTGGAATTGATAGTGATGGTTACATAACTTTGTAATATCTTGAAAACCACTGAGTTCTAAGATGATAATAATCATACAACTTACAGACTGTGTCTGATCACTCCAGGGAACATCTCTTTTCCCCATTCCCTGACTGCCATTTGTTAATCCATGCACTTCTCTGTATTAGACTAAAAATTACTTATATCCAATTACTCATTCATTTAACAAATCCTTTATCTTGCACATTTCTTATGTATACAGTTGACCCTTGAACAATGCAGAGGTTGGGGTGCTGATGCCCCATGAAGTTGAAAATCTGCATATAACTTGACTTTCTGCCAACTTAACTATTAATAGCAAACTCTTGACCAGAAGTCTTACCAATAATATAAACAGCCAATTAATACACATATTGTATATGTATTACACACTGTATTCTTATAATAAAGTAAGAAAGAGAAAAGAAAAATTTTTAAGAAAATCATAGGAGGAAATAGATTTACAGTGCAGTTCTGAAAAAAAACACATTTAAGTGGGCCTGCACAGTTCAAAACTATATTGTTCAAGGGTCATTTGTAGTATCTTCTATTTTCTTGCTCAGTTTCTCTTTCTTTAGAAAACTGTTACTCTCCCAATCCATGTAGTTCAGGTGAACTATTAAACAGTACAATATTCAAACTCTAGCAGTGGGAAGAAACACAGAGCCTGTCCCTGGCCAATCAGAATCTGTCTATGCAATTTACTCTGGAGACATTTGGAAGGAGAAAGCATCTCTCTTCCTCTTTCATGTCATAAAGATGATGTGAACTCAAGGCAAGTGTGACTGTGGGTAAACTCAGGCAAAGACAAACAGATCCAAGAGATACAGAGAGATAAAGATGGAAATGGAGAAAGAGATGAAAGGATTAGAACTTACAAAATTGTCTGAAATGTGGCTCCTCTTTGCAAGAAGCTGGATTCTTCCCTCACGCCTTAGATTTCTGAAAGATAGACACTAATATATATTCCTCACCCCGCACACACATTTCCCTACCTCAGGCTAGTTTTACTTGGGGTTTTTCTTATTCAGAAAGGCAATCAACCACATTAAATGAATAAAACATACTTCTTGCTTTTGAAAAAACTGAAGGACTAATAGCAGAAACAAGCCTATAAAAAGGTACATGTGAATAAAGAAGGAAAAAGTGTGAAAACATGTCTAAGTATGGGGGTGGAGGGCAGGGAAGTTCATGTGCAATTGTCACTGAGGCAATGAAGGAATGCTTCAAACAAGAAATGACACTAAGGTTAATTGTTGAAGTATCAACAGGAATTCATCAGGAGAACGAGCTCAGAAAAATGGAAGACAATCCAAAGAAAAGAACCAGCATGAGAAAACCACTAGCCATGGAACAGCATTATGCAGAAAGAAAAATACAATTAAAGTTACAGTAGGGCAAAGGAACCATGCTTCGGTGTGGCTGGAGAAAATACTAATAGTACACAGAAGCCAAATCATACAAGTCCTTATTACTACCATGAGGAACATGGATTCTATCATCTGAGAAAGGGAAGTTAATAAAAAGTTCTAGGCAGAGGAGCACATTATGATATGTTTTAATATACTGGATGGGATGACACTTAAGGCAGAGAGAAGAGTTTCCAAGTAGTTTCAGTGGTACTGAAGAGACAAGATGAAGGCCACATACTAGGAAGTGAGGGAAGGAATGGGGAGAAAAAGATTAACTTGAAAATATCTGTTCTTTTCTTGCCTCTCCTTTGGTCTCTGGAGGCTAATTCTATACACCATCAGTATCACCTGACCTCTTGGGACTCCATTCTACCTCATTCCTTCTTATCTGGAATACAGATAAGTATTCTTATCTGACACATCCACCTGACACATCCACCCATATCTCAGCCTGCAGAAAAAATCAGGTTTAGAGAGAGGAATGGTATGTATATCAGAAGGGGTGGCAGACACTGTACAGAATTTTTAATAATATTCTTTCACAAGGTCACCCTCCACCACTCTGAAATATACTTGCTCTCTAGGGGAAACAGAGCAATGGCTTATATCCCATGCCTTTCCCTCTTATGGTATCATATTATCACAAGAGCAATCACTTGCAAAGCCCTACTCTATGACTGATTGCCTCTGTGGCAGAGGATTCTGAAGGTGTGTTCCATGGCTCTTCAGAAGTAGGGTTCCTACTTCATGGAAATACAAACCTGGAACATCAGAGACAGGATCATGAAAAGAATATTGGAAAGGAGTGTGTTACTGCTAAGATTGGACATCTGTTTCTCCATTATACACCCACTGGGCACTGATATTTGAGATGCTGGCAATTAAGCATGCAATGTACATGAGATCAATGGAAACCAAGGTAGGAAAAATAAAATGCTGAACTGTGGGTGTATTAGTTAGTTGAGCAAAATATCAACAAGTGATAATGGAGACATCACAGAACTTCCTGGAGAGACCTGGATTCAAATATTGATTCAGCCACGTATTGGTGATATACCTTTAAATGAATTTCCTAAGCTTTCTCGCACTTGGATTTTGCAACTGTCTCATTCATAGGGTTATGATGTCTCCTTCATAGGGCTATTTTGAAAAATTTAGCAAAATATTAGATGTGACTGATGTGGAACCCAGAACATGGATTCTGTCCAAAACAGATTAAATGTATATAGTGTTTCCATATAAATCTATGACAAGAAGTGCAAAGATATGTGTTTAGGAGCAGGATGTAGCTGTTGCTTTTCTCCTACCATATGCATGTGTCCCATAACCTGGGGACACACAGAGCAGCAAGATGAGTAAAGCATCCGAGAAAAGAAGCCAGGTGATTTTATTTTCAATTTTTGGCTGTACTGTCTCATCCAACATTCTCTTTGAAGTATGCTGGCTAAAAATATAAGTTCTTCTTTATTATTGTCCCTCGGAATGTGTCCCTCCTTTCCAGCATGGAGGCTCAAAGTCTCCAAAGTATCTTTGACCTCTTCCTATTCTATTCAACAAGATGTCAGGCTAGGAGATTTTACCACATACCGACATTGCCAAAGATTCTCTTCCAAACACCAGCATAGAAGGTTTTAAGTTTTAGAGGGATATGTTTTAGCATAAAATAGGCTATTCAGAAAGTTTATAGGCATGAAGTCATCAGTTATAAAGGACCTGTTCTGATTCACTTCAAATACAAGCTTAAGGGACTGGATCCTACTTTGAAAGCAAGACTCCAAGTGAGAGGTGGATGGTACCTTGGCTGAAAATTTGTATTGCTCTTTATATAGTAAATACATTTGGGGAAAGTAAAGGTAAAGCAAACACAATTCCAAGAGACTAAGGAAAACTAGCCCAGTGACCTTACATTTCTGAGACACTGAAGGAACCCTGCCATGTTTTAGGACTACTTTCTAATATGCTTTCTACCTCAGGGGAAGTATAGGGCTTTGATTTTCAGTGCTGCCCAGGAGTATCTATGTAGTAAGACACAGCATAGGGCCTCAGGGCCAATGACCCCAGGATCTTTGAATTTCACTGCTCCACCTCTTTTGGCTTCCTCATTGCTCTGCCTGTAGGAAGTACTGATGAGGTTTTCTATGCCAGAGAACTGTCAGTTACATGGTTCCTTTGTTATTATTTCACATCAAATGTCTGTGAAAATAACTTTGCTACCCAACATTGTTATGAAATGTGCTTTGATTTAATTTTACGACTGTGGAATGAGGGGCATCAGGGACATCAGCATACCATACAGTAGCTAATATCTTCTCATAAGTACCAGGCTCACCAGGAACTACACAAACCCTTTACACCTGTATGTGTTTACATTTACTCCCCATTTTGTCCTCTCCCAGCAAATATATTACCTGCAGGGGAAGTTAAGAATATATTAGCCTTTCCAGAATGAGGCTCCATCCCTCTATAAACAAAATGACCTAAATCCTCAGTGAAATCTTCCAGTGCATGGATTAGAAGGCAGCCTGGAGACAGATGGACAGTCAGAGGAAATTACCATGAGCCTCCACCTCACAGCAGCAGAAGACCAAAAACCTTTTTCATTTCGATGTATGCAATGTTTTCAGGGGGATTTTTATCTATGATCATGGAAAGGACAATTTTGAAGGCATATCATTTTTCCTTCACAAGGAAGGTGATGAGGTTTTCAGGACAGGCTTGATGCGCTTACTTATTTTTTGTAAAAATGCCTCAAGAAGTGACTATTTAGTAGAAAAGAAATGGATTTGGAGCCCGGCCAACCTAGGAAATGAATGCATGTCCATACCTAGGATGAGAAAACAGCTATAGGAAAAAGAAACACATTTTATATATAATGTGAAACATATCCGGCCATGCAATAATTTTAAAATACATCAAATTTCCAGTATACATGTGTCATCTAGTGTGCACCTATCCGTTTAGAAACTGCTCAATAAATATTTAATAGCTGGCTCATTGACATGGAATAGAGTGAGGTCAAACTAATTTTGGGAAAATAAGAAACATTACTATGAAATATATTTTAAAAGTTGGGAACAGGTTCAGGCTTCTTCAAGTTGAACTCTGGACTGATTTTGGAAGTCACAGATGGAAAATGCAAAACATACAGAAAATAAAGAAGGACAGCAAGAGTGGGACATTATGTAGTCACAAGCCATATTAGACCTTGGAAAATAAATGATTGTAGGGGAAAAAAAATCAGTTCCAATTGCAAAAGTAGCTTTCATGAACATAATACCAGTGTATTATGTTCTAGGGAGAAAGAAGCAAATTCTACTCTTTGCCTGAAGGGTCTTATAGCTGAAGTATAATCCCTCCAGATTTAAGGCACATCCTAACAGACGGAAAAACTGAGGTGCTGAAAGTAGCTGCCTCTTCTGAAACATTAAGTCAATCTGAAACCACAACTTTCTATTAAAACGTGACTTTGAAAGAGTAGATTTGCTATTAAGGAGGGCACTGGTTGTAATGAGCACTGGGTGTTATATGTAAGTGATAAATCACTAAATTCTACACCTGAAACCAGTATTGTCCTATATGTCAACTAACTAGAATTTGAATAAAAACTTGAAACAAACAAACCAAAGCTAAATTTGAATGCAACATATTCTGTACCCAAAAATGTGAAAACAAGATTCCAGGTAAAAGAAAATATAATAACTCTCTGAAATCCCAAAGCAGGCAAAAAACTATTAAACCCAATGTCCATTATTTGGCAATAGTTGCAAGGAGAACCAAGCTATTTTGCCCATGGAGAATGAATTTTACGGATAAAGAGGAAAGGTTTTGCACACAATAGAACATTGTTTAAACTGGACTTACTTTCCACAGCTCTTCTCACTCAGTGTAATTTGAGTGAGAATTATGGGGAAAAAACATAATGGAACATTTTTTTACTTGGAAGAAAACTTCATTTTTTCATCAATTTTGAGATGGTTCCCTCATATCAATATTGAATTATAGAATGAATTAATATAAGAAGGAGGGATGGATTTCAGGCGGTTTCCTGTTATAGAAAGAGACCCTGATCATCACTTCGGTTAGGACCTGATTCTTTAGAGGATTGTTGTAGGCACAGTGTTTCTATGTGCCCATGGGAACCCATGTTATAACTGTAAGGATAAAGAGGGATGGATTGAATTATTCGTGCATATGTGTGCGTGGGCGGGCGGGTGGGTGGGTGTGTTATTGCCAGAAGTCTTCGATGTATGTGTGGCCTTTCTCCCTGGTATGTGAACAGATGATCTATAACAGAAGATTTCTTTCAACTTAATCTTAAACTATTTCTAAATCTTATTTTTACACAATCTCTCTTTATCTTATTTTGTAGATTTAATTTTCCTTTTAACTTTTCCATCTGCTTTCGTTCCACCTCTTTCTTCCTCCTCAATATTTAAGACCCTAATAATGGTTCATTTTGGAGTGCGAGAGTTTAAAAGGGGTCAAATTAAAAGAAACATAATCCTTTTCCATAATTCCTGTTAATACCCCAACATTTGTTTTATGCATTATATTGGACAAAACGTATGTCAAGCAATTTGCTAAGGACAGCTCGTTGACAGACATATTTGTGAATCCCTGCCTCTGGTATCACCCGTAGGGTAATAGCAATCCACCTGTTTTGTAAGGCCAAAATCATTCTTTGGAAGCCTTACCATGGTAGCTTTAAAGCTGCTTAAATAAAAACTTTGCTGAGAAAAGAGTTTATTTTAAAATAATTTATAGGCCCCTCTTTCCTCTTCAAATAAAGAGTCATCAAACATACCTTTAAAAGCCAGCTCCTTTAAAAATATTACCAGAGGGACGCCTGGGTGGCTCAGTTGGTTAAGCGGCTGCCTTTGGCTCAGGTCATGATCCCAGCGTCCTGGGATCGAGTCCCACATCGGGCTCCTTGCTCGGCAGGGAGCCTGCTTCTCCCTCTGCCTCTGCCTGCCACTCTGTCTGCCTGTGCTCGCTCGCTCTCTCTCCCTCTCTCTGACAAATAAATAAATTTTTTAAAAAATTTAAAAAAAATAATAAAAATTTATTTAATTTTTTAAATTACCATATTTAAAAAATTACCAATTTTTTAAATAAACCAAAAACCAGAATGTTTTGGTCCAGAGCAATACCCAAAACTGCAGCCAAAAATCCTCTTGTGAGCTCCAGACTCAGACAGCCAATGGACTCTGGGCACATTTTAGTATGTGTTTAGGTGGAGTTTCCTGCAAATGGACTGAGCTGGTATCTTAGTTTGTTAGGACGGCCATAACAAAATACCACAGACTGGGTGGCTTAAAAAACAGAAATTTACTTTCTCACCGTTCTGGAGGCTAAAAGTCTGTGAACAATGTGCCTACTAATCCCATTTCTCATGAGGGTTCTCTTCCTGCTTGGAGACAGTCACCTTCTTAGCCATGTCCTCACATGGCTTTTCCTCAGTGCTGGTGTGTAGAGAAAGAGTAAGCTCTCTGGTGTCTCTTCTTAGAAAGACACAAATCTTATCTCATCAGAGCACCACTCAGGAACTTGTTTAACCTTCATTGCTTCCTTAGAGGTCTCACCCCCAAATTCAGCCACCCTAAGGGTTATAGCTTCGAAAACATATAAGTTTTAGGAGAACATAAACTTTCAGTCCATAATAGAAGGGAAATTGCACACAGGAGGTTTAAGGAGACTCATGCTCAGGGTTACACCTGTAAGCAAGTACAGAGGGCAGGGCAGGGCATAGGGGTAGCCGACCTGCAGTGTGGCTGCAATGGAGGCATCTGCCCCACTTGAGGTATGGCCTGGAGCTAGGAAGGTCCTTCAGACTAGTCCCAAGTGGTAGAAAAGGGCCCATTGTTTGTATTCTCACAATAGCCAGTCACTAACCACAAGCTGCCCACTGGAAACCGCATGAACAATCATAGGAGTTTGCTGTGTCCAAGGACAATTCCCAGTGAAGGATACAGCTTTGACCTGTTACCAATTCATATTTCCACTAGCGGGGGGAAGGGTGATGCAGGATGGTGAGTGAAGTCCCTTGGTGCCCCTTGCACTGTCAGGTTCACTTGCTGTTTATAGGAAGTTTGCTTCACCTAGAAAGAGCTTTCCCAGGGTACTGGTTGGGGAGCTTGAAAATAAATGGTAAGAAACACAAGCTACATTATTGCACTTGATCTCAAAGCTGTAACTGATACTCATCATCCTCTCCTCCAGGACTCATTCTAGATTCCCCTTCACCCTTGGCCAACTCCTCTGCTGGCCTAGGTGATGCCTTCCCTGGTGGGGTGACTGATGCCTTCATCCATGAGAGTTCTGAGTCCCAGAAGTTACCAATGTCCTTCTCATGTAATGGTTACTTTACATATTCATTTAATCCTAAAGCTGGATGAGAGAGCAAAAGAGATGCTTTAGTAGGTCACCTGAGCTCAAAACACATTCTACTCCTCCCCATTATGTAGTAACAGCCCTCCGTGGTCCTGCTGATCTGAGCCAACTGCTCCTATCAGTGCTCTCTCCTTTCTTTGATTATTAGGTCCTTTGTCATGAGAAGACCAAAGTACCAGGATGGAAGACATAACTTAAAATCTAGTGGGACTTTACTATCTTTCCTGGTGAGATCATTACATATTCGAGAACCACGATCTTTAGACCCATGGAGCCTAAAACTGTTGTGACAGAAATCAAAGAAGGGGGGTGGTGGTAAATGACACCATTTCAAATTCCATCCTTTGGTTCCCAGCCCTATGAATACTAGACACAGAGGACATAGGATAACAAAATAAGTCAATAATTTTCAGTGTTTGCCATGTCCTGAAGTATGGCACTCCATCTCAACAAGCTATGATTTCCAACCCAACACCTCAGTTGCATGTTTAAAACACCCTTTTACTGCTGTATCAGACTGATAGTTTCTGGTTTGTGGGAATCAGTCTTGCTCCATTCAGGCTGATGCAATAGAATGCAAGAGATTAGGTGACTTGTAAACAATTTATTTCTCACCGTCTGGAAGCTGGAAAATCCAAGCTCCAGGTGCCAGCAGATTTGATACCTGGTTCAAGATGGCCATTTTCCCTCTATGTCCTCACATGGTGGAAAAGACTGGGGAGCTTTCCGGGTTCTCTTTTATAAGGGCATTAACGCCATTCCTAGAGGCCCCACCCTCATATCATAATCACCTCCCAAAGGCTTCACTTCTTAATACCATCACATGGGGTATTAGGTTTCAATATATGGGTTTTGGTGGGGAGGGGAGCAAAGCCATTCAGTCTGTAACATGTGTTGTAAAACAGGTAGACCTTGTGGTTTTGTGTCCACTATGGTGACTACATATAACTTTGTTACTATTTAGTTCACTTGATCTAAAACAAGGTAGTGCAGTATCCCATGTTAGCAGATCAATCTCTAAACACCTTTAATAGAGATGCTTGTCAAGGTTCTGCCATAGGAAAAGAAATCCCATCTCCAAACTATGTGACAAACCCATTAAGGATCAATCACTGCCTCTTCAAGAGTGAAAGAAATCCAATGCAGTCACCTTCCTAGTAAGCTAGCTTACCTTGGGGGACTGGGCCATATCAAGGGCTAACTGTTGGTCTATAATACGTACAAGTTGGACTTTTGGCAGTAGTCATAGCAAAATCATCCTCATTGAGTGAAGATCCATGCTACTGGGCGTTAGATACCATTTCTGTCACCATGGCAACTCCATTTATGTGTTCTTTATTGCCAGCTCTGTGGCCAGTTGATAGATGCTGGACAATATGTCATTGATTTTCAGTGTATACCCCTGCTCCAAAGGAACAAGAAGTCACTAGTACTTTGGAGGTCTTGGTTGTTTAATTCCTCTGATGAGCATTGAGCTGTGATCCAGAGGCCTTCACATTCTGTGCCCACTCCTATAGATCTCTTCCCGTGCCTCTTCCCCTGACCATCTTGCCCCAGAGCTTCTAATCTTTCTCTTTCCAGGGTTCAGACAATCAAGCCAGGACATTAACAGAGATTTTAAGTCTTCTTTCTGAAAGAATAGAAAAGAATACATTTCCGAGAAAAGCACGTATCATGCACCACAGGCTCCCTTTTTCTGCTGTAGTAAAATTACCGCATCTCACACAGCAGCTGCAATTAGAGCCACTACGTGTTGAAATCTACAGTTGTCCATTGTAAACTGTTGCTATCCACCCACTCTTAATAGAGGCCAGATCGGTGCATTTTATTTATTTTTTTAAAGATTTTATTTATTTATTTGACAGACAGAGATCACAGGCAGAGAGGCAGGCAGAGAGAGGAAGGGAAGCAGGCTCCCAGCTAAGCAGAGAGCCCGACGTGGGGCTCGATCCCAGGACCCTGAGATCATGACCTGAGCCGAAGGCAGAGGCTTTAACCCACTGAGCCAGCCAGGCGCCCCAGATCGGTGCATTTTAATGAGGATGTAACAGTGACCATTAACCCTACATTCTTCAAATCCTTGAAAATAGTATTGATTCCTGTCAGCCCTCCTGGGATGTAATATTGATTTTGAGTCCCCTTTTAGCTTGGGAAGTGGGTCATTTTCAAGCCATTATAATAGCATTTTCACCACATCTACCCCCAGCCCAAGTCAAGAAAACAAGAGGAGGATTCTGCTAGCTACCAACTACATCCATTCCAATTATAAACTCAGAGAATGTGTATATTAAAATGAAGTAACTCTGTACACCCAGTGGACTCACTGTGATTTGGACCGGGGCCAGGAATCCATTTATAACCTAGCTTCCACACCGTCACTCAAATAGGTGGGCTTGAAGGGTAGTATTTGTGTACTTAGATATCAACCTCAATTTAGACTCTGTTCTCATAATCCTGGAAACGTGAGGGTGTTTTTCTTTTGCCAATGTTTAATTATCTATGCAAATGGCTAGAGATCCCTTGGGAGAAGAGTAAGGGAATTACTGCTGAATAGGCTTGTCACAGTATTGCAGACTCCTGCCTTTTAGAGATCTGGCCTCTCCTTCAGAGAGAGATTCAAGGTCTTACAACAATCTCAGCACCAGAATCTGGCAATCATCCAGACTTCTAACCACCCAATCAATTTCCTTTGGTTGTATCATTTAAAAATACTGTTAGATTCCTATATACCTTGCCCCAAACTCAGTTTCTATGACTACCTCCACAGCTCTCTGTAGATTGGGACTCCCTGGATACTGCTTTGGTCTTTCTATTCATTGCAGTACCCGTGCCACACCCCCCTCCCTGCTTCTGGCAGTTCAACGCCTCACCTGATTTGTCTTCTTTCAGGGAGTCTAGTTCTGTAAGAACGTCTCCTGCTCTAACCCCAGCATATGAAGGAAAGTCATCACAGACCTTCTCAATGATGGTATTGTCCCTCTCACCAGCATGGCCTCTTTGGTAAATGGGATTTCCTCTGTAGAACCTGGTAGGGAGGTGGATTTTCCAACCTGATATAACTACCTCAACGTGCTATTTTTCTGAGCCCTTGGATCCTTTTTTCCTTTGTCTTGATAGTTCTATCATCTCCATTTAATGTGAGATGCCACTTTTTTAAATTAATAAGAGCCATCTCTCAGACTCCTTGTCATGGTGCTACACCCTGTATCAGAGAAGAATTCCCCATATCTATAGGCTGCCTCCTGATCTGATGTCCCTGGCATCCTTTTCCCATGTAAACTCTTCCAGTTCCTGCTGGTGTATATTAGCAGATCCTGAAGCTCCACTGATAAATAGCCCCTCTCTTCCCTGAGCATGTCCAGAACATCTCATCAAGCTATGCTAGGAACTTACCTCTGTTTTGGTCTATTGCTAAGCAGGGAGGTGGATGTAAATTCTGATTAGGGGCAAACATTGTCTTGTAGGATGTCTACCTCATTTGAGAACTCTAAATGATTTTTAACAAAATGCTGAAATAGATAGAGGAACCTATCTCCTAGCAAGGGGAAGTTGTTCAGTTCTGCAGGATGAGCCAAATAAAGGGAGTCTGTGAGTTCAAGGTCTTCAACCTTGAAATTCCCCTATATATTCATCCCAATTTTCAGAGTCCCTCTTTTTCCTTATGGGGTTTTGACCTTAATGAGGAGACCTACCAAGGCTCAGAATTCAACCTTTTTGAACTACTATTACTCTTATGATTAGGTTCTGATCAGTGCCCTCAATCTTGTGCCCTCTGATTGTAGATTCAGTGCTCTGGTTTTAAATGTTGCCTAAAATAGGTGATTAATCAGCCTGAGCCTGTAATAATCTCTTTTCAATGAATCAGTGGCACTTACTAATCCAATTCCACAGTCCTTATGGTTTTCTCTTTTTCCTTTCAAAAACCAAAAATCATGTATCAGTCAGTGCACATCCTTCCATCATTATCCCATTCTAGTTCTCCCCAGGGGTATGTTTAACAATTGTACTTTACAACATGCCAGGGGCAGTCCATACACCACCTACCCCCAGTGATAGGTTCCTCATTGCCAGATGGCTGGCAAGTGATCCATCTCCAGAATTCCATTTTATTTATTTTTTTAAAAAGACTTTATTTATTTATTTGACAGAGATCACAAGTAGGCAGAGAGAGAGAGAGAGGAGGAAGCAGGCTCCCTGCCGAGCAGAGAGCCCAATGCAGGGCTCGATCCCAGAACCCCGAGATCATGACCTGAGCCGAAGGCAGAGGCTTTAACCCACTGAGCCACCCAGGCGCCCCTCCAGAATTCCATTTTAGATTTGACTTCCCAAGACCACCATTAACAACTGCCATCAGTTGAGCAACTTGGACAGACTTTGAGACACAGAAGTGTGTGCAGAAATGTATGGGAACTGATCTTAGAAGGTTCAGCTGAAAGAAAGTAAAGGACTGGGCAGAGGAAAAAGTTGATCAACTAAGGCCCCAGACAATCCCAAGGAAAGATTTGGAGCTGGGAAGTTCCCTTGGAGTTACCTCAAAGAGAAGTAAAAGATCAGAGCCTTAGTATTTCTGCATCTACCACTGCCCTGTGACAGAAAGGATAGCTATAATCAAGACCAATATAGCTCCCTGGGGCTGAGGGCCACTTCCAAGGAAGGGGACAGCCCTGAACAAACAACAGCCACTATTCTCAGCAACTAGGGAATGGATACGTAGGCTCTGAAGACAGAATTCTAGCAGTATATCACAATATCCACTATCTAACTACTACATATCCTTCAGATTTCAGCTCAATCATCACTCTCTCCGGGAAGTTTTCCCTGACCTTGACCCAACCCTTCCCCCTGCAATATGCCATGTTCTGCCCAAATAGGTGATATTCCCATTATTGTCAACATTCTTCACTTCCTGCATTTTTCTTTCCTAGAACTTACCATATACTTAATTATATGCCTACTGGTGTGATTAGTTAATTAAAATCTATCTTCTCCATAAATCATCAGCTCCTAAAGAGTTTATTTACATAGACACTGCAATATTTTTGTCCATTACTGACTCTCTAGTGCTTAGCAGAGGACCTGTTATATATTAATGCTCATTCAATATTTATTTGAATGAATATCACATTGATGAATTACTGTCATGAATGTTGCTCACTGTAACAATAACACTATTATATGGTAAACTCACCCAGGAAGCTACTGCAAAGAACAGATTTCTGCAAGAAACATATAAATTCTTCCATCACTGACAAGTGTGTTCTTGGGTGAAATTCACAGCTTCTGGAGAGCTGCACATGAAACTATCAGACAGAGTGAAACAAGCACTCGCTAGTCAGATTGTCTTGATACCTTTTGAAATCTATGACATGGTAGCTGTGATCACCAATTCACCTTCATCTTTATATTTAAAAAAAAAAAGAATATACAAGAGTTCTGCAAACAAAACAAAGGTGCTTATGAAACTGTATCTGTTTAGCCTTGCCTGATTGAATTCACATTTTAGTTCATTCCATGTTTATTGATCGTGATGTTGATAAAATAATATACAAATTCTATCCTAAGGTTGTAAAGCAACAAAAGTTTTGGGGGATGCTTCTATTTTATATGTCAAAGGGCACTTGTATGTGGTTCATTGCCAATTTTCTTCTTATATATTGTCTCTAATACTAACTCACAGAGAATTTTTCCTTTGCTCTATCTGAAGTGATTTTTTATTTATTTATTTTTTTTTTACAAACAAAGATCATGTAGAAATTCCACTTATTCCTTTCCTGTAATCATCTTTTTTATTGGTCATGAGATACACAAATATTTTCCTACTGCAGGAAAAATGTTGGGACCCCATGATGCACTTTAAAGGGTGCCTGGTTAAACACACAAAAAAATGACTTCCACTGTAACGCTTTAGCAGACCCTGGGCCTAAAATGGCTATTTGGTATTTACTGAATACTTTTATATCTACTGAATAGTTTTTAGCCTACTTTCTGGGATCCATGTACTGAAACTTTTAATTTCATATTTAGACCATTTAAATCCATACTGAAACAAACACAGTAAGCTATGGCAGGTATACAAGATTTAGTTACCATGACCGTCCCGTTGAAGTTAAACTGCACTGTGGTCAGTGAGACTCCTACTGTGGTCAGATCCCAAATTCTAGATCTGTGAGTTCTAAACCATTCTCACCAGGTGGTTTAGAATGGCTTTCCATGAACTACAAACAAGGAAGCTTTGTTATAAATTCTCCTTGATTCTATAAGAACGCTTTACAGGAGGAACTTCCTAATGGAGAGGGATTTCATCTCCATCTGCCTCGTAAGGCTCAAGCTTCTATTTCAAACCTCTACCACCAGAATCTTAGCTTGGCTTCTGCTATTTAAGCATCGCTGATTTCCAAAGACCATTGTTTCTAACAATGGCTCTGTGCTTATCTCAAATAAAAGGTAATGGATTTGTGAACAGAACATTGTTCCAAGCAGTCAATATCATGCTTTGTCATCCTGAATTACACAGTTATATTTAAAGATTAGTACAGAATACTAAGGATGCCCTGAAGCAAATTGCTAAAGGAAATTGGCCAAATGGAACTGCCAAGTGTTCCGTGGCATGACTTGTCAGCTCATGTTCCAGACAGTAGTCAGTCATGATGAATTAAGTGGCCACATGTCAGTATTTAACTGAGGGTCTGATAAACAATGGACTATATTCCACATGCTGTCCTGCTGTTTATATCTCCTTCATAATCTAAGATTTGGTATTGGCTAAGAATTACAAAACTGAAAACATGCTGTTTTTGTTTAGCAAATACATGTAGAGCAATGTATCACTCACTATTCTAAATGCTTTAGCCTCAACATATTTATTAGATGGGTTTGGGACACTGTGACTGAGAAAGCAGGTTCTATGTCATGGGACATTAAGAATAAAGGTGGGGTTATGGCCCATCTGCATATTAATCAATTGCCAAGCCCCCCCCCCCAAAAAAAAACAACCACTCAACAGTAAGACCACTGGAAACATCTCCAACAGAGCCCCTAGGAGTGACTTATTACTGACATTGCCTGACACTTGACAAATTTACCACATGATGGACCCATTAAGCTTTCTCCTCTTTCTACTACTAAGATGAAGAGATGTTACAGTTGTATGGCTCCATATCATGAAGATTTAGATGCACAACACCATGTCCACACAGATACTAGGTTATAATAGTGCCAAAATATGTAGAACTGATATGTGTGCTGGGATTGCTGATAGTAGTGTTTTGATATTTTTGAGTCATTATTCCACGCTTCAACAACATAGAGGGAATTGAGACCAGTTCTGCATATGTCTAGCCCCCCACGTAAGAATCCTCTTTTCTAGGGGCACCTGAGGGTCTCAGTTGGTTAAACATCCAACTCTCAGTGTTGTGATCTCAGTGTTGTGAGCTGGGGCCCCATGTCAGGTTTCACACTGGGTGTGGTTTCTGCTTAGGATTCTCTCCCTCTCTCTCCCTCTCTCTTTCTCCCTCTGCCTGTCCCCCACCCTCCATCTTCTTCCCTCTCTTAAAAAAAATCCTTTGTTTCTAAAGTTTTTATTATTTTTATTTCCATGCTACCCAACAGAATATGATGATTTTGACCTTCCCCTTTTAAGTTGAGGTCATTGTTGTGCAAGTCCTGAACACTGTACATTATTCCTATACCAATCACTGTATCTCAGATTTTACCATTCCTCACCAGATTTTATTTACAGCACTGATTTCCTAAGTGGTGGCATATTCATAC
>PISX010012759.1:0-59441 GCA_004024625.1 Mellivora capensis
GGCACTGTGGTGTGAAGTGACGTGATGATCTCCTCATCTGTCAAGCAACACCCCCAGCCCCATCCAGTCCTATCCACCACACCCCCTTTTTGCCACCTTCTCAATGCAACAGTACGGATTTGAACTGACTTCTTCCCCACCCACATCATTCCCTAACACCCAAGGGCTTCCAGAACAAAGCCTACCTCTGTCCTCTGCTATCAGTTCCCCACAGTGTGCCAGTGTCTGCTCTTGCATATGCTAAACTCCAGGGTACAGAAAAGAAGGACGTGTGTGTAGGAAGACCTGGATTCAGATGCTGATGGTATATGTTACCCCTGATAAGCCATCTTCTCTGAACTCAGCTCACATGTAAAACATGGAAATAATCTAGCCAGCCCGGGTATGTTAGTATGAGGCTTAAGTGAGATGAGGAAAGAAAAAGCAACTAGCATATCATTAAATGCAGAATGCTAGGCACGGATGATTATCCAGTTAACCCTGAAAACAACTCCATCCGGTACACTCTACAAGCAAAATTGAGGTGGAAAGAGATGAGCTGACTTGCCCTGTCGCAGACAGCCCGGGTGGCAGAGGTGTGTCAGAAATGGCTGACCCCAGCACTGCCTCCCGCTCTCCTTCCTGCCTTCCCATAGCCCCGAGAGAGTCATCCCATTCACCAGAGTCAGTCTCCCCAGGCCCAGGGTCACACTGTCCGCACGGCTTCACTTATGACATAAAATGTCCCTGGTTGACATAAAAGCCATAATAAAAGGAGAACCCTTAATATCTTGTAGGAAGTTTATTTATTAATCACATCTTTTTATCCCTAAGGGTCAAAGATCAACAGCCATTCTGATGGCCCAGAGCAGTCTCAAGAGGTCGACAAAGGTCCCAGCTGCTACCACACTCGAGTTTCTTCTTCTTCCTACATTAACACATTTTGATAAAAATTTCCATCTTCTTTTTTTTTTTTTTTAAATTTATTTATTTGTCAGAGAGAGAGGGAGAGAGAGAGAGTGAGCACAGGCAGACAGAGTGGCAGGCAGAGGAAGAGGGAGAAGCAGGCTCCCTGCCGAGCAAGGAGCCCGATGTGGGACTCGATCCCAGGACGCTGGGATCATGACCTGAGCCGAAGGCAGCCGCTTAACCAACTGAGCCACCCAGGCATCCCCCCAAATTTCCATCTTCTGAACACATTCTGCCTTCTCCCTCTCCTGGTCGCAACCTGACAGAATTTGCAATCAGGTTGGCACTATGCCTCAGTGTGAGCTTGAATTTCTTATGAGCTACTTTTCTATTCACTCCTTATCAGTCTTCCACTCAGTTTCTGCGCCATCAATAATTTTTCTGTACACGGTACATCATGTTCTTTTCTTCACCTATTTCAATATTGCTCTGCAGTCACTCTATTGTTTTTTTTGGAAAGCTTCCTGTTTCTTTGTTTTGACAACCTAAGGCCATTTTTTTATTGCAGTTTCCACAGAACATTAATGCACATGAAGATGTTTACTTATTTTTCTTTAAAGATATATATCCAACATTTCACTAAAGAAAATAACTTTCTTCTGCTATTACTGTTGGAGTCTTTGGACATTTGCATAATGCAATGATCCCTGTTGTCTCTCACTCAACCCAGTAACTTAATGTGCCCTAAAGTATATGTTGGTACATCTGCTTTTTCACCAAGCAGACAAAAGGTATTTATGTAAACTGTGATTCATTCTTTCCTAATCCAGTACTGCCTTTTGCCTTCTTACATTTGCATGTGTCTCTTAAACTTCAGGGAGGTATGAGTATGCTATCCACAGGGCTTATTTATTTCTGCTGAACGAAGTTTGCTTCTCTCTAATTCTTTTTATTATTTTCTTAAAAGATTTTATTTGAGAGAGTGAGCCAGGAAGTGAGCACAAACAGGGGGAGCAGTAGAGGGAGAGGGAGAAGCAGGCTCATCGCTGAGCAGCGAGCCCAATGCAGGGCTCGATCCCATGACCCTGGGATCATGGCCTAAGCTGAAGGCAGATGCTCAACTGACTGAGCCACTCAGGCATCTCCTGACTGCCTCTAATAAGGCTACATGCCTTTTTTTTGTGATTATAATTGTTGTTTTTTTTTTTTTTTTTACTAACATATAATGTATTATTTGACCCAGGGGTACAGGTCTGTGAATTATCAGGCTTACACATTTCACAGCACTCACCATAGCACAAACCCTCCCCAATGTCCATAACGCAACCACCCAGTTCCTCCCCACCACCCTCCAGCAACCCTTGGTTTGTTTTCTAAGATTAAGAGTCTCTTGTGGTTTGTCTCCCTCTCTGGTTTCATCTTGTTTCATTTTTCCCTTCCCTACCCCCGACAGCCCCCCCGCCCTGCCTCTCAAATTCCTTGTATCAGAGAGATCATATGATTATTGTTTTTCTCTGATTGACTTATTTTGCTCAGCATATCCTCTAGTTCCATCCACATTGCTGCAACTGGCAAGATATCATTTCTTTTAATAGCTGCATAGTATTCCACTATATATATATATATATATATATATATATACACACACACACACACACTCACACACACATCTTCTTTATCCATTCATCTGTTGTTGGACATCTAGATCTAGGTTCTTTCCATAGTTTGACTATTGTGGATATTGCTGCTATAGACATTGGGGAGCAGGTGCCCCTTCGGATCACTACATTTGCATCTTTAGGGTAAATACCCAGTAGTGTGATTGCTTGCTCTATTTTCAACTTTTGGAGGAACCTCCATACTATTTTCCAGAGTGGCTGCACCAGTTTGCATTCCCACCAGCAGTGTAGGAGGGTTCCCCTTTCTCTGTATCTTTGCCAACATCTGTCGTTTCCTGATCTGTTAATTTTAGTCATTTTGACTGGTGTGAGGTGGTATCTCATTGGGCCACATGCCTTTTGAAGAATAGCTGACATGTTTTGATTTTTTTTCAAGTGAGTTCTAGGATATGCAAGAACTTTTCAAGTGGATGAATCCCTGACCCCTTCCCAGAATATCAGTCCTTCTCCTTTCACTTCCTCATGTTTGGCACACTCTTCCTTTGGGCTGTGGAAGTAAGCTAGAAGATCGTAAGGTACTTTGACAGTTCCACAAACCAAATGGAAAATATATATATGCATTATGAATCACATTATGGAAATAGCTGAGCAAAAGACTTTACAAGAATACACAAATTTGCCATGCTTTTCATACTGGACTGCCACTAGCAATTTTTCCAAAAGCTCATTTTAAAAAATTACTTAATTTTACTTTAATTTCAATATTGATCAATTGGAGTTTTTTATTTTCTTCTTTTGTTTTTGGTAACAGATGCGATTATGGTCAATACATCTAGGAGGCATGAATCCTTCTGCCTCAAGACATCCATTGCCACTTCAAACTGTACTACGATTCAGGGGATTATCTGGAACCTCCGGGGATCTTCCAACTGGTTGTAAACACAGTCCGAACATAATTTGGTAGATCTGTTTGTGTGAGTTCTCCTTCTCCACAGTATTTCACTTCTACCATAATAACCAGGCTATTCCAGACTAGTTAAAAGTATCTCATAGTGAAACAACCAATCATATACCCACAGTGTTCTCGTTAAAGCCCAGGACTAAGCTGAATTAGGTGAGCAGAGGTAAATCCCATGATGGAAGGCAAAACCAATGCCCCCTTAGGAAGGCTGGACCTTCCTAAAGGCTTGACTGCATATAACCTCTGCATTCTGCTAAAAGGAGCATCTTTCTTTTTTTTTTTTTTTTTTAAGATTTTATTTATTTATTTAATAGAAAGAGAGATCACAAGTAGGCAGAGAGGCAGGCAGAGAGAGGGGGAAGCAGGCTCCCTGCTGAGCAGAGAGCCTGACGTGGGGCTCGATCCCAGGACCCTGAGATCATGACCTGAGAGCCCAAGGCAGAGGCTTAACCCACTGAGCCACCCAGGGGCCCCAAAGGAGCATCTTCCAACTGGCAACCTGAACGCTTTCTGAGGTTATGAAATTTCTTACCAAAACCAGCTTTCTCTTTTCAGAGGAAAAATACAGTGGATTGATTTTAAGAGTAAAGATGTAGGAGCCAGGCTGCAGGAATGTGACTTGCAGGCTCGTGTATTAGCTCTGTTATTCAGGGCAAATTACAACCCTCCCTGGGTCCCCATTATCACACCAGTGAAATACAGACAATAATGGTATCAAACTATAGAGTTGTCATAACAATTAAGGGAGTTAATATATGTAAATCTCTTAAAACAGTGGATGAATACAGCAAATACTCAATGAATGTCAGTTATTGTTACTAATTATACTCAATATACTCTCAGGAATTAGTTATTGGAATTCAGTATTACATCTGGTAAGAGAATTGTCACCTCATCATTTAGCATGTGCTTAGTAAATACTTGTTTAAGTTACAGTTACTGAGGTGATGACATTTCATAAAACACTCTAGCACAAAGGCTGATGGACAAGGAAGAATGTTGACTGCACTTGTAAGTCCAATGCAAGACCCCAAAAGCTGAATGAGTGCTAAGGGTCCCTGTTGGCTCAGATGGACTAAGGGATCAAGAGGGTCTTGGGATCAGGGGGCCAGAAGAGCCACATCCACCCAGGCCCAGCTGAGAATCAACTGTACAGTGGATGTTTTAACAGGTGCAAGAAAGCAGGAGAAAACAAGAAATCTCTCAATCAGCCTCACATAACTTGGGGCTTTCCCAGATTAGATCTCCCTGAATTATTCCAGATCCAAAGAGACTCCTCAGGTTAAGGAAATCAAAATAGGGAAGGCTAGGTGGCTCAGTTGGTTAAGCATCTGCCTTCAGCTCAGGTTGTGATCCCAGAGTCCCAGGATTGAGTCCCACATTGGATTCCCTGCTCAGCACAGAGCCTGCTTCTCCCTCTGCCCCTCCCCCCTAATTGTGCACATGAGCTCTCTCTGACATATAATTAAATAGATTCTTGAAAAAAAAAAAAAAAGGAGATCGAAATAAGGTAAAACCTGGAGATTCCCATAGGTACATTTTCTCCCCAACCACCTAAGACCTTTCAATCCATTTTCTATGTGGAAATCGACTATCTAACCAGATTAACCAGAGGCTGAAGCATAATTTCGGTGGGAAAGATGTGGTTTTAGAAAACAGCCTGTACACATAAAACCCAGCACAGCTACTGCCTCTGAGGAGACAGCAAAGGAAATGGAACCAAAGGCACTATGAAAGTAGAATTCAGCTATACCAATACAATTCCATTCCTTAGGGGAAAAAAGAAAAAAAATCCTGGAAATAAACATGACCGAATGTAATATGGGAGCTTGTTGTATTATCTTTTCATACTCCCCTGAATATTTTAAATTTCTCAGACCCAAAAAAGGAAAAAACAAAAGCATCCTTTCCTTACTTAAAATTTCTCCTCTAAAAAATAAAAATAAAAACTAATGATATGAATAACAGACTACATGCATAATCTACATAGAAAAGACAATGGAACAGACCAAAACAAAAACACAAACACAAAACAAAACCTCTTGGAACTAATAAGCGATTATAGTAAGGTTGCAGGACACCAGGTTAAAATACAAAAATCAATTG
The DNA here is from genome assembly GCA_004024625.1 of Mellivora capensis. Lineage (NCBI taxonomy): Eukaryota > Metazoa > Chordata > Mammalia > Carnivora > Mustelidae > Mellivora > Mellivora capensis. Next base: position 5,575 of record PISX010012759.1, read on the forward strand.
CTTTCCTGTATATAAGAAATGAACACGGAATTTTTAATTAAATACAAAATACCATTTACATTAGCAACCCAAAAAATGAAATACTTTGGTATAAATCTAACAAAATAAGTACAAGATCTGTAGGAGGAAAACTACAACATTTTGATAAATGAAATTAAAGAACTAAATATATGGTAAGTTGTTCTAAGTTCATGGACAGAAAGATTCACTTTTGACAAGAATTCAGTTCTTCCCAAATTCATCTATAGATTGAAATGCAATCCCAATCTAAATCCCAGCAAATTATCTTGTGGATATGGACAAACTGATTCTAAAGTTTATATGAAGATGCAAAAAATTTAGAGTAGCCAACAGAATACTGAAGGAGAAGAATAAAGTTGGAGGACTAACACTACCCAACTTCAAGACTTACTATAAAGTTACAATAATCAAGACAGTATTGTATTAGTGAAAGAACAGACAACAGATCAATGCAACAAAATAAAGATTTCAGAAATAAGGATGCCTGGATGGCTGAGCTGGTTAAGCGTCTGTCTTCAGCTCAGGTCATGAACCCAGAGTCCTGGGATCGAATCCTACACTGGGCTCCTTGCTCAGCATGGAGCCTGCTTCTCCCTCTGCCTGTTGCTCCCCCTGCTTTTGCTCTCTCTCTGACAGATAAGGAAATAAAATCCTTAAAAAAAAAAAAAAGATTTCAGAAATAGACCCACATAAACATGATCAACTGATCTCTGACAAAAGAGAAATTCAGTATAATGAAGGAAAGATATTCTTTTCAACAAATGGTATTGGAACAACTGGGTATCCATATGGAAAAAAATAAATCTAGACACAGATCTTATAGACTTCATATAAATTAACTCAGAATGGATCACAGAATTAAATATAAAACACAGAAGTATAAAATCCCTAGAGGATAACATAGGAGAAAGCGTAAATGAGCTTGAATATGGAGATGATTTTTAGATAAAACACCAAAGGCATGATCCATGAAGAAGTAACTGATAAGCTGGACTTCATTAAAATTAAAAAGTTTTTCCCTATGAAAAATGTTAAGAGAATGGGATAACAAGCCACAGACTGGGAAGAAATGTTTTCAAAAGACAAATCTGATAAAAGACTATTACCCAAAATATATAAAGAACTCTTAGAACTCAACAATAACAAATAATCTGATTAAAAAATGGGTTGGAGGCCTTAACGGACACCTCATTAAAGAAAATATACAGATGACAAATAAGCATATGAAAAGATGTTCCACATTATATGTTATCAGAGAACTGAAAATAAAAACGAGATACCACTACACATATTACAATGGCCAAAATTCAAAAGCTGACAACACCAAATGTTGATGAAGATGTGGAGCAAGAGGAACTCTGGTTCACTGCTAGTGGTAATGCAAAATGGTACAGCCACTCTGGAAGACAAGTTTGGCAATTTCCTACAAAACTAAACACACACACACACACACACACACACACACACCATTTTGTGGTGTATATTATTAAGAGGAAGGAATATTATTAAGACAATGTATATTATTAAGAGGAAGACACTAATCTAAAAAGGCTGCATACTGTATGATTCCAACTATCTAACATTCTGGAAAAGGCAAAACAATGGAGACAGTAAAAAGAGCAGTGGTTACCAGGGGTAGGGAGCTGGGAAGAGATGAATAGGGGAATACAGAGGATTCTTAGGACAGTAAAATTACTCTTTAAGATATTCCAGTGATGAATCCATGTCATTGTACCTTTGTCCAAACCCCCAGAATGTACAACTCCAAGAAGGAACCCCATGTAAACTATGAACAATGGGTGCTATGACATATGAGTGCAGGCTCATCCTTAGTGACAAATGTCCCAGTCTGGTGAGTGATGTTAATAATGGGGACGCTATACACGTGTGGGGGTGGACTGATGGGAAATCTCTGTATCTTCCTCTCAACCTAGCTGTGCCCCTAAAACTGCTCTAAAAAATTAAGTTAAAAACAACAGGGACTGACTAGTGTAACACTGTGACCACAATGAATTGCTTCGGCATGCCCGCAGTGAATGCTTTCACAGATGTGCATGAACTCGGCTGAGTTTTTTTTTTTCTCATGTATGTGTTGTTTTATTCATCATTATTTTCCTACGAGGCACAAAACAGGTAGACAATAAATAATTACTGAACAAATGAGTGAGTCATCAATTGAATGATGAATGATGAGCTGAGAAAATAATATTGGGCCATCGTTATCAGTGAAAGCTTCCAATTCATTTTCTCCTTTATCTTAAGAGTGCCATAGTAGGGTTCATGATTTCTGTTTTAAAATCTCTAGTTCATGTTTGTGTTTTCTGAGGGTCAGCAAGTTATTTCTTTTTTGAGGTTCTCTTGGTGGTGGCTAGTTTGATTATTGCCTACACGTGCTCAGTGGGGACCCTCGTGATTGATCAGCACCCAGAGCTCATTATAAGATATCTGGACTGCCTGTGTTTCCATGTTTCTAATGCAGGATAGTAAACGGTCCGTTTCCCAAAGTATTCATTACTGTTTTGGATTTCCGTAACAGCAGATTCTTAAACAGCAGATTCTTCAGGGACAGAACTCTTTCTCTCATATTCATTACAGGGCTTTAGTTGAGTTTCTTTACATTATTTAATTCTTTTTTTTTTTAACTGAATTATAGTCGACACAATGTTACAGTAGTTTCAGGTGCACCGCATAGCTATTCAACAACTACAACTCCACACTGTATGCTATGCTCTCCACAAGCGTAGCCACGGACACCATACAACACAATGATGATACCATGGACTGTGTTCCCTACGCTGTACTTTTGATCCTCATGACTTATTCATTCCAGAACAGGAAGCCTGAACCTCCCACTCTCCTTCACCCACTTTGCCTGTCTCCCACCCTCTGCCCCCATCCCCCGCAACCATCAGTTTGTTCTCTGTATTTATGGGTCTGTCTCTGCTTTTGTTTGTTTATCAGATTCCACATGTAAGTGAAATCCTATGGTATTTTTCTTTTTTATTATGTTCAGTTAGCCACTGCACAGTACAGTGTTTCTGATATAGAGTTCAATGATTCATTAGTTGCATATAATACCCAGTGCTCATCACAGCACGTGTCCTCCTTAATACCCATCACCCAGCCTATGGTATTTTTCTTTCTTTGTCTTTCACTTAGCATAATACCCTCTAGGCCCACCCATGTTATTGTAAATGGCAAGACTTCATTTCTTGTTCATAGCTGAGTAATATTCTGATATACATTAACTTTAGAAGTCCCAATCGAAAGTCCACAAAGCAGGAGCCCCTAGATGGCTCAGTGGGTTAAGCGTCCGACTCTTGGTTTTGGTGCAACCTATGGTCTCGTGGTCATGGGATCAAGCCCTGCGCTGGCCTCTGTACTCAGTGCAGAGTCTGCTTCAAATTCTTTCTCCATCCCCCTCTGCCCCTCCCCACTCATGCTCTCTCTCAATAAATAAAATCTCAAATTAAAACCTTTTCTTAAAATACAAAAAGCAATACTATTTCTACCTTTCTCTCTCTCTCTCTCTCTCTCTCTCATACACACACAATCTATCTTTCAAAAATTTCACACATAGAGAAGTTTCCCTGAAGAGCAACACCACTACCCAGCAAAAAACTCAGCAGATACAATAATCAGAGACCCAGGACTGCATTTTAAAATGAAGAATAGTTTTCTCAAAAGTGCTAAGCTGGGTGCTACAAAGAGCGAAATCCCCCGTAGCTCCAGCATGATGAGGACATGGCCAAGAGCCAACCACAGCATCATCAGCGCCCAACACGTAAAATGGCTAAAGCCACTTGGGCTCCATGAAATGCAGGTTGATTCTCCCAGTATACTTCTGCCTTCTCCCAGTATACTTCTGACAAGTCCTTTCTAGAAACGTCTTGTAAATCTTTCCAGGAAACATTGTAAAGGGCCTGACCTTGCTAACCGTTACAGTAGAATCAAATGGATGTGGGTTTAAATCCTGAATCTTCTGCATTCAAGCTATGTAACGATGTGAAAATTATGCAACCTCTGTGAGTCACCTTTCACATAACATGTAAATGTGGTGGGAAGATCTACTTCCCAAGGACTTGGTGACAATTAAAAGTTTCTTTCCTGGATTGAAATAGGCAATCCATGTTGGCTCTCTTTCACCTCCCAGTGGAATGGACAATGACTACTTAAGCCAGAACTCTCAAGACATTGAAAAGTAGCACCACAGATATATTAGGCAGACAGCTTATTTCCCCCATGCTCAAATGCAGAGACTGGACATTTTCACATTTGTGCACAAGTGCTAATTGGGCCTGTTGTACCGGGCCTCATGCTTTAAATATTTCATCCCATTTCTAAGAACTGATTATTCCTATTTTATGGATGTGGAAATCACTTAATCCAAAGTTTATACTGCTACTAAATGAGAAATCTGGGACCTAAATCCATTTTGTGTGACTCCAGGAGCCATGCACCTAACCACTGAGCACACCATGGCTCCACCAATATTAAAGGTAAACGAAGATGGAAATTCTAGAATCACTTTTGGGGGCAATTGCATCAATAGAGACCTTCATGTCAACATACTATTTTCCTCATGGGAAAACTAAACTGTTTCTTATTTTCAAGCTTGAAATCTAAGTCGAATACACAAATTTGGTTAGAATTTATCTTGGCCATAGTGAATACTTGGCAGTTAATAGCTACAGTCTGACATTGAGCTGCACTTGCTGTATCACTTATGAAAACATCGTCAACACTGGGCTGAAGAGCTTCCAATTGACCATGCCAGGAAAAGATATTTGTTTTGCATCTGTTCATTTTCTTTGCCAAGTAGAAAAGCAATTATCTGTGCCAATACAAAACACAACAGCTGCTTGGACACAATACACATAAGAAGAAATGATTATTTTAATCAGAAACCAGAAATCAAAATTATATCAAACTTAGCATACTGAATGCATAATAGGAAGGGATTATCACCTCTGTGAAGTTTCCATTAATTTCTATTCTTTAGAAGCAAATCATAAATCAAAAAGGCATAAATCAATTAACAGGTATGGATAAATGGTAGAGCCTCTCCCTACCATGGGCAAATGCACTCTTAAGGCTCCTGCTAACTGATCTTAAATATAAGAATTCTTCCAAAATTACAAAAACATGTAGAGAAAATTTTATGTAAGGTACATTCTTTACAGATAAAGAGAAAATATGGAGCTTTCACAGATATGCAGGATTCAAATATGTTAAAAATCTCAGAATTACTGCTTTGTCATTCTCAAAGGTATACAAATAACATCAAATGGTTTGAGTTTTTTAATCTTCACTTAAAAATTATGCTCCATCCAGCTTTATGCTCAGACTTCTCGTATGCATGATCTAAAAAAAAGACGAGCTTGCCCTGCACCTGTTATTGCCCTTCCTTAGGCGGGAGTCAAAGTCCCCTGGCATCTCTCCCAAATTCCTCTGTGACAGGCTCCTGCCAACCTTCTCAGCCTCATCTCCCACTACTCGAGTCCTGAGCTGCTTGTTACACACACACACGAACACACAGACACACGTGCACACACACACACACGCTCTGCAGGTGCGTGCTGCCGCATTCTCCCTCACGCTGTACCTTCTGCCTGGAGAGCCATCCTGCCTTCTTCAGTTCAGTGGCTCGTCTGTGACGACGCGGCTCACATCAGATTTCGCAAGCCGACATGCTATGCGGCCCTGCGTATCCCTCCTTCAGTGTGCAGGTATCTAACTGCACTTACCGCCACAGATGACCTTATCTATCTGTACGACCTCTCTCCTGGGCTGTGAGCACATCGACACTGGGCCAATCAGTTCCCCTTTTGGGACTCTGCAGTCAGGACCCAGTGAATCTAGCCCCTCTTCTGCGGAACTGAGCTGGGAGACTGTGTGAAGCTAGGGCTGAGGCAGCTCTGCACTAACAAAATAAGAAAAACTAGTCTTTAAAAAGAGGTGAAAAGGAAAACAGCATTGATTTTTTTTTTTAAAAGCAAGAGACCACGAAGCCCCAAAGAGGCAGAAAATAAATCTGCAGACTTTGCCAGATTTTGTGTCCCGAACAAACTCAGGCTCAATTTCCATGCTGGGGTGCTGGCACATTCCAGTGTGTCCTTCCAACAAATGCCTCAATTTGCTGAAGCAAGTTTTCAAAAGGCTTTGTTCTTTGCAAGCAAATGATCCCTAAGACATTTTTGTACCAAGTGTTTAATAAATGTTTATTAATGAAATGAATCAACAAACTGCCTCTGCATAGTTAGCAGCAGGAGTCAGCTTCCAAAGGCACAGCACTGATTACAACTAGGACAACTGAAGGCAAAATCTGATCTTTTCCCATATTGATAGTTTTCATCAAGACATCTGACTTAAGTTCTAAAGACTTCAGATCATCAAGAATTCAAGACGGAAAAGGAAATGACAAAACGCACACTCCTGAGAGCCCCGCATGAGGGTCATTTCTCCATGTCGATTCCTTTCACAGTTAACCCCCTTCCAACCACACACATGTCCATGGAAGACACAGAGAAGAAGAGCGACAGCACAGCCTCATAAGGGTCTGGTCAAAACAGGCCTCACAGAGAGTATCACATGACTGGAAACCAGTCCACCCTGTCTCCCTTGTGTTGCGTCACAGGTAAGAAAAACAAAAATCCATGGGAGTAAAGTAACTGGCCCAAGGACCCCAACAAATCAGAATCAGAGTGAACCCAGTTTTCCCACAAACCAGGCCAAGGCTCCTTACACTACCCAGAGGTGCCTTTCATTTCTTTACATACACAGTCCACCCTGGGAAATAACTCTTCCTGTCCAAACAAACAAATAAGCAAAAAAACCTATTAGCAACCCTACATTGTTGAGACTTTTCACAAACAGCAAAGAGGGACAATGACGACAGTTTCAGTGTTCAAGACATCAAGTTCTCTTGAACCAATAGTTCTCAATTATTGTACTCGTATTTTCCGCTGGAGACTGGCACTCAATCTCAATTTATCTGAAAGGTTTACCTTTGCAGCTTTACATTACACACCATAAAAAAGAGAGAAACAAGTTGCAATGAGGGTAAACACACAGCCTTTCACTGACTGCATGAAAACCCAAACTGTAATTAAACAGATTGACTTACTTTTAATTTTTTATTTTTTTAAGTAACCACCACACCCAATGTGGGACACGAACCCACAACCCTGAGATCATGAATTTCACTCTCCACTGACTGAGCCAGCCAGGTGCCCCTAGACAACTTTTTAAAATCAAAAACATTCACTGTAATTGCAGTACAGATCATAATTCTTTTCACAAAGTCATCTTCCTTTTACACTGACAAAGAAAAATTACTTAAAGAGCTAAATGCAAAGTATGAAAAACAATCTATGATAAAGACTTAACTGTCAGGAACCCAAAGCTCTACCACTCAAAAGCTGAAATGTATTATTTATTCAATTAGGGACTGAGGGTATGTCTCACTCTTAACATGAGACAAACATACTTCCTCCTCCCCTCCGTCCAGGTCTGGTTGGTTGGTTGGGTTTGTTTGTTTGTTTGTTTTTTCCAAATTATGATATATTAATTGCCTTCATTCCCTAAAAATCCATACTTATGTTCCATTTAAACACTTTACCAATACTTTTAGAGGTTAAATCGTTACAAGCAAATCTTTAATGCCAGGCTTCTCATGGAGACTGCTGCTTTGGGTGATTTCAAAATCAATACGTATTTTCTACATTATATATAAAGTAATAAAGATCACGGTTTGAAAAACATGAATGGCATTAAAAATTCACAAATCTACAACATGAAACACGTATTCCTATATGGCTATCTGATCACCTACCTAAAAAACTAATAAATTAAGTCTTTATTATTTTTCTCAACCTAATGATTTGTTTACTAGAGCGATGTTTCATCTGTAGTAATTCTAAAAAAAAAAAAACTCTGAATTTTAAAAAGTCAACTGTTAGTCTCATAAACTAAGAATAGCTCTAAACACATCTTTGAGACAATTCATAATGGGTGTGGTATTCATCAGTCAAGAATTAGTGTTAACACGAGAATTCTATCAGCCTGCTAAACTTCAGTGAACTTTCCATGAGGGGTACAGGAATGTTTTTCTTGAATAATCATTTCCCTTTAAACTATTGTAAACTCATGAAAAAAGAGAAGACAACTAAATATCACAAGTAAAAATCAAGACTATCCCACTTTCTTTCATAAATGTGAATGTGCTAAAAAGAGATTTCTAAACAATAATTCTTCCACATTGGCTTTGGCATAAAACAAGCAAGAGGGGGAGGAGAAGCAAAATCCTAGCACTACCATTAATGAAAAGCTTTTTTAATGAAAAGCTATTTTAAACTCTTTTCCTACATGAATTCATTCGTTCCTCACAATAACCTCATGGGGTAGGTATGGGCAGGACTGCCGCCTACCCACAAGGGAACGGCAGACACAGAGAGATGAGGTAATTGGCCAAAGACTATATACGTGGTAAGAAGTGGAACAGAATTCGAACCCGGGCACTCTGGTCTGAGCTCACGGTCCTTGTACACTGTCTCCCTCATAGGTTTTCCTAGGAAGGAAAATTGTAAGCTGCTCATAAAACCTGTGACCCGATCTCTGGCGGATGGTTAAGTGCACACTCCATGGGAGTGACTGTGGTTGACACTGATTTTGAAAAACATCGTGCTTGCTTCGAACAAGGGAATTTTCAAATCATTTGTATTTCCACAATTTCCACTCACAAGGTCCCTCCAAATACATTATATATTAATAAAAAGATTTTTTTAAAAAGTCCCTCCAAACTCTTCTTGAATTTAAAAAAAAGTTTTTCTGAAGTATGTACATTTTTAAGATTCTCTTACACTCACACTACAAAACATATGACCAGATCAAAACGTGTGGCAGATGATTTTCAGAACAACAAGCTGAAAATCCCACCCAATTATCTGCAGCCACCACGAACGGATCGCCGGGCGTCACACGAGGTTCCCGTGAGTTATTTATATACACCTTGAGTGTTTACAATGTAAGATGAACTGATACTGCTATTAGAGTCACTCTATAACCTCTCAGCAGGCTAACACTTAGAAAGATAAAGAGAAAAAAATTATTAAGCTGGATGTCACTAGCATTAACAAAAAGAGCAAAGAAAGCAGTAAACTCCCTAAACATCCTAAGAGCCCCTGCTGTGCTCGGAGTAAGAAAGGAGAGCTGTTTGGTGGCCTAGAGGCCACCCAGCCTCTTAAGCACACAGGTGCTTAGGACAGAGGTGGAGAGCTCCATACAGGGGCTGGTGAGGGGTTGGAAAAGCAGGAGGCCTGGGATCCTCTTCTATGAAGAGCTTATTGTGGCAGTGACAAAACTGCATGCCAACCAGAAATGCCTACAGTCTGATAGTTTTCTCTTTCAACATATGTCCCTGTGCATCCAGTTGGAAAGCAGATGCCTAAGCTTGATTGCTCTACACGGAGAAAGGAAAGAACTTATCATCCACTGACTGAAATTCCCAGGGGATCGAAGATTGCCAAGAATCAGTACCCAATCAAGATTCAACAGAATGAACCAGGGGCTGTCAGCAGTTAGGAACTCTACCAACTGCCATCCATAAATTAAAAGGAATTTTCCCTCCTTAGCATGTGATTTATTTGGAAGAAGCTTTTAGTGCTATGTTCTGAATGAATCCAAGGAACACTTTACTGAAATGATCCACTTTAGTGCAGAGCTTGGTTCAAGAACCAAAGCAGATTACAATAAGCTTTCAGACAAACTCATCAATATAATTCCTGCCTCACCACATACTCTAGGTCTGGTTCAAAAAGAATGATCTTGCTCAAAACTAATGGTTAGGAAACAGTAAGAAGAAAAAACAATTCTTTTCTCGTTCTCTATCCACACAAGAGAATACTTTCTGGTAAGTTCTATATTTCGGAAAAGCTACTTACTCTAAAAGAATATGAAAGCCCAGCTTGGGTAAATCGATCCTACTAATGAACATTAAAGGTACATTAATGATAGTATTGCAATAAACACACTTCCTAATTAAGAAATCTGACAACACAGACTTAAAAATAACTTAATTTATGTTTTAATTTTTTTTAATAATTTAGCCTCTTTTTTAAAAATTTATTTATTTGACAGACAGAGATCACAAGTAGGCTGTGAGGCAGGGAGAGAGAGATAGAAGAGGAAGCAGCTGAGCAGAGAGCCCAATTCGGGGCTCGATCCCAAGACCCTGGAATCATGATCTGAGCCGAAGGTAGAGGCTTTAACCTACTGAGCCACCCAGGCGTCCCCATTTCAATGTTTTTTAAAAGAAATTTCTCACCCTTTCCAACACTCCTCTAGCAAAATACCACCATTTGTTCACCCTTCCTAGTAAAATATTTCTTTCTCTACAGGAAGACAAATCCCTACAGCAATCACTCACCTCCTTTCTCCAGTGCCTAATATTCACTAAGCATGTCTGCAGTTCACCGACATCCAAAAGGAGCACACGGCCTTAGCAAAAGCTATGGTCAGATTGCTATGTTAAAAAGAAACTGACAAACTATGAAAAAGCTCAGGGTATATGGGACAAAAGTCAGAAGAAGTATCATTGGGATATTGTGCCCATAGGATAGGTTGATAGTGGACAGTTACACAGTTGTTACATAATATATAATAACTACGCTGGCTGGTTTGGTTAGTGTCTTTATAAAATGCAGCCTAAGAGTCATTGCTTTCCTGGATCCCTCCACCCATCATGTGCCTCCCTGAAGTAAGTCAGAATGATCTGGAAGCAGCCATCCAAGAACAACTAAAAGACCAAAGAATTTACACCACTGAGGAAGAGAGAAAAATTCTCTAGCAAAATGTGGCCCAGTTCATCTTTAAACAAAGCAAAGTGGAAAAAAATGATAAATAGCAACTGAAAAGAATCTGCAGTCTCTTTATAATAAAATCTTAACTTAATATCTACTTTCATGAGGTGATCTGTATTCTTAACATGGATTCATTTGAGGTTCATACCTGCATTACGAGATTTTAAAGTAGGGGAGGGGATTTATTATTATGAGCCCCCAAACTTCACGTGGAACTGCTGGATGATTTTCTGAGCAGACTTATTCGTTAATGCCACATCTCTTTCACGCAGTCATTTAATTTTTTTTTAAATTTTATTTTTAAGTAATCTCCACACCCAATGCGGGGCTCAAACTTACAGCCCCAAGATCAAGAGCCATATGTCTTCCTGACTAAGTCAGCCAAGCACCCCTGGGCATTTCATTTTGGAAAGCAGCAGCTAAATGAGACTAGAAATGGCTCATCTGAAACCAGTCAACAGAAAAAGTGCGTAAAACTGGGGGTAAGAGGGGATACAAAAGAGAACGCGGTTATTAGTCAGTAATACAAGCTTTCAACAGATTTTTTTTTCTATCACTTGCAAATCACACTTCGCTAGCTCACGAAGTTCCTCTCAAAGCTGAGACTATTAATAATGATCTGTAACACACTTGCCCTGTTCACAGGATCATATGTGTGGATGAAAGTACAAAATCCCACCTCAGGAGTTTAATCTGCACAGCATTTCTTACTTTGGGGAAAAAGAGTGTAATGCAAGGTCTACAGAAATCCAGCATTAAAACGACACTTAAAAGATCAGTTATCCATTCCGCAAGTGAAGGTCAAAATATTTATATGCCTCCCTAAGTCCCCTGAATTTAATTACCTCACAAATTCACTTTAGTGCCAAACTGTTCTCCAGTCCTAAACCTGTCTTAGTTTCTTGATTTGCATACCTATGGGTAAGGTATTTACAAGAAAAACTTTTAAGACCTAATGAAGTGAAAAAATTCTAACCACTACATTGCCCACAAAGGTAGAAAATGAGCTCATTTTAAGTAAAAATACCATGATCATCATCCAGCCAAGTTCCATGATGGCAGGGCTGAATTTGCTGGACCACCATATTCCTCACACCAAAAATGGTATTGGGCACGTAGTAGGTGCTCAGTAAATATTGTTAAATGAAGGACCCCTGACAGATCCAGCTGAAAAAAAGAGGAAATGACCAAGAACTTATTGGGCCAAGAACTGTTCTTCAATGCCTATTGTGATCATTGTCATTTAAAAATGAAATCAATCAAATATACACATGAAAAGTTGACTATATACAGTTATATATAAATGTTGCTATGAGTTCTGAAGGTAAGAATTCACTGACCATGCCAATGTGAAAAAGAAAATGTACCCACGTGTGAATGAATTTAACATAATAAAGAAGATAAGGGAAGGAATATTTACATACAAAACATTCCTCAATTCACATGGAATAATTCAGTAAAACACAGTATCAACTGAAATCTTATCTGATTCCAGAGCATGTACCCTAAGTGTGAGGTTTTTTTTGTTTTGTTTTTTTAAAGATTTTGTTTATTTGTTTGACAGAGAGATAGATCACAAGTAGGCAGAGAGGCAGGCAGAGAGAGAGGAGGAAGCAGGCTCCTCGCTGAGCAGAGAGCCCGATGCGGAGCTTGATCCCAGGATCCTAGGATCATGACCTGGGCTGAAGGCAGAGGCTTAACCCACTGAGCCACCCAGGCGCCCCAGTGTGAGGTTTTTTATTGCACTTTTCAACCCATGAGTCAATCACCAACTCATGCAGAAAAACCGGCAACTGAATAAATGTAGTAGGGTCTTTTTTTCCCTGGGTTGGGATTTTTCCCTATGTGTAGTAACTTCTGAAAACAGTTTACATCATAGTGTTTAGCCTAATTTTTTGTCAGACTAATGCCATCCACGCAGTACAAAAGTGTACTAGCAAACAGGCTCGAAGTTCAACCAAAAAACATAAAAGAAAACCCATCTCACACAAACGCCTCATGCCCTGCCTGCCCCCTGCAGGTTCACCATTTTCACGATGCAGCCTGCTGTCCAGAAACCCACACAGGGATGAGAAGGGTTATAATACGAAACTAGCAAGGCTGGCTGCCATGCGCTGACCGGCTCCTGTGTGCATCTTCCCCGTGCTATTGCTCTTAGTCCTGACAAACAGGTGGAGAGGGAATGGTTATTTCTACTGCTTTCCCCATTTGCAGATGGGGAAACACAGGTTGAAGGAGATCAGAGATCATGTCTTTGTAGAAGCCGTGACTTAAACATGGTCTCGAGACCTTAGGAACTAGGATAGCACAACTTTTTGGACTTTTCTTTGCTTTACCTGACCAGCTTCTGACAAAAGTTCATGCACCATTTTCCAAAAATAATTTTAACACTAATCAAATGTATACTCAAAAACATAATACCTTTCCTCTCAAAAGAGGGAAAACTTATGACAACTTTCCAAAGGAAGGAAAATAAATGGTCCATCTTGTCCATAAATATGGTAACTTAGTAAAACTCTGACCCAGTTTCAGCTGTGCTGTATACTGCTCTTCAGACACCATTGTTTCTAAAATAAATACCCTGGAGTTCAGGGTTTAAAAAAAAAAAATGTAACCTACAAGGGAATGTCATCTGATTCAATGTGTTAGCCCCAAACCCCATCAGAGCAAGTCAAAAGGTGCTTCATCGACAGTCTAAGAACGATTACAAGAATCTTTCCACCACTTGAGAGTTCAACAGAGAAGTGAGCGCCACATCAAATGACATAGGTGTCCTGCCTCCTCCCCTAAGCCAAGTCCTCGCCTGGGACCCTGGACTTGCAGAAGATGACGATTTTAAATTTTTTGGAATTCTGCAGACCAGTTATTAAATACAGCCATTACTGAAAATGAAACTTAAAATTTTTAAAATCATATTAAAAGCAAAGGTGATAACCACTCAAAGTTCATCACTTCCTAATTAATTTACTTCGTTTTACTACTAACTCTGTGGTCTATAAGGCAGTTGAAATACTGCACAGTGGTGGGCTCTAACACATCTCCCCTCAACGCCATGGTCAAGGGTGTCACATCTATAGCCTGAAATGAGCCATGGTAGTATTTATAGGAAATCAGCAAACGCAGCATTCCCCTGGTATTCCTAATTCATCCCATCCCTTTCTGCTGCCATGTCTTCCATCTCTCCTCCCTACAATGTGTCAAACAGGATGACAAGGCTTACAACAAGAACTTACCCACATGCGCACACATCCATCAAATTTAAAATAAAAATGAAAACAAAAACCTAACACACCTCCAGATAACATCCTTTTCCACCATTCCTTCATTTATTTAAAAGATTTATTTGAGAGTGAGTGGGCAAGCCCATTTAAAAGATTGATTTATTCATTCGAGAGTGAGCGAGCAAGGGAGAGGGAGAATCCTGAAGCAGACTCCCCACCGAGTGTGGAGCCCAACACAGGGCTTGATTTCTTGGCCCTGAGATCATGACCGTGAAACTGAAACCAGGAGTCAGACACTTAACCGACTGAACCACCCAGGCACCCCTCCACCATTCCTTCATTGTCAAATTTACTGAAAATGTTCTTTCTGTGCTCAATTCCAACACTTTCTTCCCATCAATTCATTAACTTAGTCATTTCACAAATAACTGAGCAACTACGATTAGCCAGACACTGTGAAAGTAACTGGGGATATGAATGTGAGTAAAGTCTAATGTGATCCTTTCTTCATGAGAGTCACATGTTGAAGCCATCTTGAAAGTCTCCAATACTCTATTAATTGCCCTTCTTTCTCCTCCTTGGCCTTTCTTTCTTTCTTTCTTTCTTTTTTCAGAATTCACTTATTTGAAAGAGAGAGAATGAGAGAGGGAGATTCAGAGGGAGAAGCAGACTCCCCGCTGAACAGGGAGCCTAATGCAGGACTTAATCCTCAGACTCCAGGATCACGACCTGAGTCAAAGGCAGTCCCTTAATCAACTGAGCCACCCAGGTGCCCCTCCTCCTTGGCCTTTCTTTAAAAATTTACAATTTCCCTAAAATTCTCTGTCTTCTTTTCCTCCACGACCCTCCATAAAAAAGTCAAGATTTCCCCAATGATATAGGACTCTCTCTTATCTCTCTTTTTCCTCCCACAGGAATTTCATACATTTCTGTGATTTCATCCTCCCCCAACTGTCAGAAAACCTACTCTCCCCTAGCCTTTCCATCTCGGTAATGAGTACCACCATCCACACAACTGTTGAAGCCAGAAACCCCCAAATCCTAATTTCCTGCCTTTCCCTTATTCTTCTTACCTCTCCCCTTCATCCCAAGCATCAGCAAGTCCTGCAGGACCTATATCCAAAAGATGTCCCAAATCCAACACAGTCCTTGTCACCCTTGGCCAAGACCTTGTTTGTTCACTCAGTCTGTATAATAGTCTCCAAACCCTCCTCCTGCTTTATTCTTAACCCCCTTACATCAAGCACTACAAAGAAGCCAGTGAACATTTTTAAAAAGAAATGTGATCATTTCTCTCCACACCTAAAACAAACAAGAAACCTCTAAAGTCTTCCTTCTCCATCCAGAATAAAATCCAAACTTAATTTTATGGCCAACAGGGCCCTTCATTATCTGGGCCTGGCCACTCCCTGACCTCACCTCTTCCAGCTCCCACTTGCTCATTAGCCCAAGTCTGGAATCTTCTGCCCAGATCTTGGCAGGTCTTTGCAGGACTAGCTCCTCCTGTCATTACAAGGATTCCGGAGGCCTTCCCTGACCAACCAACCCCAATTTGGCCAGGCCAGGCCCGCCCATCACTCTCTATCACATCGTTCATTCCTTGCTGGTAATTTAGAGTCTGTTTTCTTCTACTGGAAAGGAAGCTACACAAGAGTTCGGACCTTGTCCTCCTTATTTACCAGGACATCTCTGGTGCCTAGAACAGGGCCTGATACTTGACAGATGTTCAGTAGCTATGTTGATAAGTGAATGAATGAATGAATGAATGAAGCAAGATCCAAAAACACAGACGAAAGTGAATAACTGGAAACCAAGACCCTGAAATCAGAGTTTTCTGGGACCGCACAGAGGAATAAGAACTGGAATCTGAAGTGGTAAAATGTTAACAGAATGAATCTCATTTCCATCTTTATTAAATTCTGACTTGCCCGTGGTTCAAACTATTTTAGACGCAACCTAATTTAGTGAGGGGACCTGTTCTGATGAATCTCTGTTAATTTTCATTGCTGGGTCAAAATATTTTTTAAAAGAAAACGACATGCTTTAGAAAAGCTTGTGCTGTACCCCCAAAAACATTTCTGAGAAGCAGAGTCCCTAGGCTTCCTCCCATGGTTGTGCTGTAATAAATTCCTGTCATACCCAGAGAGTAGGGAGCAGGGGAACTTGGCGCGCGCTCCTCCCCCACACTCCCAGGGTGCCTGCTCTTCCATGCAAGGCTTTTCCCCAGGGACACAGTCAAGCGTCTGTCCTGCCTAACTGCGGCTTCTCAGACCCACACCCTAGCCGGTGCTCCCAAATCAAGGCCCAGAGTGGGGCAGCTACTTGCTGCTTCCAGTGACTCCTGTCTTACCTCATCTAATACAGGGAAAGGGAAGAATGAAGAGGAGGAGGGAGGGAAAGGAGGAGAGAGAGAGGGGAGTCACGAGACACTCACTGGGTACTTTACTTTTCCTGCCCAACCCTGCTACACCAGGTGGTACTGGAGTGAAAATGGCCCTGGGGAGCCCCGTCAGTACCTCATCATGGACCACACGGCTCTAGGAGACACTGGGAATCCACTGCTCTTGGGTTCTGGCGGCGACGGGGAGTGGCAGCCACCCCAAGCTCCTCGGTGAGGAAATCGCTGCTGCTTCCCATTCTCCCGGTGAGGGTGCGCAGGCAGCGAGGAGGGCTGAGGGCTCGAAGGCTGCTGTGGGCTGCGCTGATGGATGACCCCATTGCTTCTAATTGTGTACGTGGCAGTGAGGGGAGAAAAAGTCAAACAGAATGACAAGGCTTGCAACAAGAAGTAACAGTCCCCTGGCCCACTCCCAAGTCCCGTTCCCTGGAAGCAATCATCCTCAAGACTTTTAGGTTGTTTCCGGTATATATCACAAGGTTTTAAAAAGAACACAATTATAACATTGTTTTTTTAAATTTTAGAACTTAGGTTTACTTACTACTGTAGAATACTAGGTTTCAATCTCTCTTACA
This sequence comes from Mellivora capensis, assembly GCA_004024625.1. Taxonomy (NCBI): domain Eukaryota; kingdom Metazoa; phylum Chordata; class Mammalia; order Carnivora; family Mustelidae; genus Mellivora; species Mellivora capensis. Next base: position 22,649 of record PISX010012759.1, read on the forward strand.
TGGTCGCCAACACACACATACACACACACACACACACACTCACTCACACACACACACACACACTCACACACCCTCTTCTTCACCCCTCATCTTCCAGATAGATTTCTTTCAAAATATTTGGTTGAAGTGGTATTCGGGATTTACATAATTATGATCTTGTAAAATACCATTCATAACTGATTCGTCCAATGTACCTTGGTTACATTTTCTTTCATGAATCCTCTGATATAGAATTCATAACCATCAAATGGGCAAAAATTAAAACGTCTGACACACCAAGTGAGGCCCAAAATGTGGAGCAAAGCCAAGGGGATTCTCAGACATTGCTGCAATTGTTTCAAGAGCAATGGTTCAGTAGAGGACACGGTGAACATGCGTCTATCCGTGGTTCCAGCAACTCCCCTTCTATGCCTGAGAGAAACCCACATGTATTTGCGCGCGCACACACACACACACACACACACACACACACAATCCATTGCAGCATAGTTTACAATAGCAAAAATGGTGCAAATAACCTAAATTCCAAATCCAGAAAAACAAATAAATAAATTGTGCTATTTAAATACCGTACAACAGTTAAACCAAACGTACTAGAGTTACACATACACACAATGTACCTCAAAATCCTAATGTTAAATGAAAAGCAAGTGATGCTACTGACTTAAAGTTTGAAATTTTGTTAAAAATATACTATTTGATACTCATTGGTGTATATATATACCTATTAAGTAATGGCATTAAAATAATCATAGAAATGAAAAGTGACGAATGCAGGATGGTGGTTACTCTCAGAGAAAGAGGTTAGGGATTGGAGTCAGGGAATATTATTCTCTGCATGTTGGAAATGACATCCATCCAAATTCTTAGAAAAGAAAAGTATAAAGAAACTTAACTCTCAGGAGCTGATCTTTCACTGAAAATATTTCTTCCTAACAGTGATGTCAAATCAAAGAAATCCCACTCCATTCCTGTGGCCCAATCTTAAAATTTAGGAATAAATTGTCCTTCACGTAGAAGGGCTTCCAACATTCGTTTTTGCTAATATTTCTTCCCTGCCGCCTGAATCGTATGATAAAAGACCTTGAGAACAACCTAACGCCAAGATGTTTATTCTAAATGAACAGATAAAGTGGGAAGACAGCCCTAAGAGTTTGTGCAAAACTGCATGTGTATATATTATACTGGGAAAAGGGGACACGATTCTGTGAGATTTTCAAAAGGGTCATGACCCCCGTTACACTCAGGACACCTGAGCTGATCTCATGGTACAAATGTGAGCCCAGGCCTTGGGCAGCAGATGTCCTAGAGGAGGTCTCTAGGTCCCTGCTCTGTGTTCTTTCCACAGAGGCAAAGGTACTCAGGGGCAAGCCTGTGGCTCCCGGAGTCACACAGACAGGGATCCAAATCCTGGCTCCCCCTGGGATTCGGTGACTCTGGAGAGGTCACTTCCTATGATTCTGTTTTCTCCTCTACTAAATGAGGCTAACAGTTATTCTGAGCATTAAGTGACTTCATACCTATAAATGGCATGGCACAGTGCCTGGCATGTGGCCAGGACTCAGGAGATCTTAACCGTTATTAGCCAGGTCTCTGGTACATGCTCTCCATTCTGACCGCTGTGTGCAACTGTAATCAGTTTCTCGTGTGATTACTCATACAACGTCTGTCTCCCCCCACTATTTGTATGCCCCTGGAGGGTAGAAATCTCTCTCGTTTTTGGCCAGGCACAGAATGAGTATGTGTTGAACGGGCAGACGAATGAAGGAAAGAACGAATGTCTCCGCTTAGGCAGAGCTGCTGCTTATGAGAGCCAAAAGTGACCAAAAAAAGAAGCAGGGACTATAAGCTGTGCAACTTCTGAGCAACATATCAGCTATATGATTGCCACCAGCCCTCCACCAGAACTTCCAGCGGTTTAGTATTCTGAAGGTCAGGAACAATTCTTAAAGAAATAATAGGGACAATTATCCCCTCTGAAAAAAGCCTGGCTCAACAGTGACCAGATGAAGCAGAGAGCCGTACAGAGGCAACGGTGGGCTGCAGAGTCCCAAGACCAGAGCAGACATGACTTCAAGGATGAGGTTCACATGGCTCTGGACTGGACACGGGGAGGCTCTGCAGTCAGTCGTCACATCCTCCTGCCGTCAGCAAGACAAAGGAGAAAGGGCTCAGGACTCAGCTACAGAGGAGGTGAGAAGGAAGTGTGAACAGGACGGGTTGCTAGGTCATTCTGCAAAAAGTAAGGCCAGCATCGCCATCTCTCCTATTGGCTGAGAGAATAGAGAGGCAAGGCATTCTCACAGAAGCCAAGGGGAGGTCCTCTGGCTCACAGCTTTCTTGGCATGAACTTAGGTCAAAATGATAACTGAGCTCCTTCCTTTTACACGCCTCTGAGATTTACAGAGAGCCAATGGAGCACTAAGGTCTATTTAAATTATCTCTAAGCACGCCCAGGCAGGAAGGTGATCAGAATTTAATGACTCATCTCAGCTTGTTGCCACTCAATAACACTGCTCTTATCTTTATGTCAAGGAGTATAAAGAGCTAGAGAATGGAATAGAAAGGCAGGATTTTTTTTTTAAAGCTAAAATTCTTCATGGGATGAAGCAGAAGAATAAATCAACCACGTTTTTTAAAAGTTCAAAAGTAAGGGCCTTATAATTACCGAAAAATGGGGTCTGCATGGCAAATTGTCAGTAATTATAGAGTTGACAGAGGGAGAAAAATATAGTATGTGCTTCAACTTTTAATATGACATAGTATTCTTGCCATCTATAGTCCACAGGATATAATGAATGTGCTTAAACTCTTTAAGTGAAAATGGGCTACTGAATAAACTTGACCTTTAATTTGAATATAACATGTGAGTAGTCATGTATGGTTTAGAGTGGCCTTTTGTGGAATTCCAAAACAAGACATCAAAAACTCTTAGCTAACAACATCACCCCTAGAACAAGTAACCAGACCCAACTTAGCAGTGTTTTTTTGGGAAATGCTCATCTGAATGCAGGGATTCAAGGCAAGCTGTTAAGAAACAGTTACCATTCGCAACCACTTCTCTCTATGAATAGGACTTCTCAATAGTATGCAACCAAAACAATCTAGCAACATAAACTTGCAATTAACATAGATACTTTCCAATTCCAAATTTGAGGCTCACAAAATCCTTATAGCCCTCATTGATTTTTATAAAGTGTGAGGAGTTTGAACATACCTAACGCGTTTATCTTAATAAAACAAACCGTATTAATTTACAGTGTAAGATGAGGTTACGTTTAACAAAATGTTATACTTTTTTTAACTGAAAGTTTGAAAGCTATTGATTTAAGTAATTCTTCTCTGCACATGCACTGCTTGGTATCAAAACTTTAAAATGACTTACGATTTCTCTTGCTTGTGGGACAGGGAAAAGAGATCGTAAACCAAGCACACTCCAAACACCGTGATGCCTGTCTCCTTGACCAGCATCGCGCAAGTCCCCAGAAACAAACTGAGCAGCAAGAAGAAGGGAGAAGTGGTGGGAGGGAAACATTCCCCAACATGATGCTGGTCCACACTCCTGGAAAACAAGATCAAGGCTCTTAATCTAAGAAGAAATGTGGGTCACTGAGAAATACCGACTCTTAAAAATAAGATTTAACAATCAATTTCACTGTATTCTAAGTAAGCAGGTGAACAAAGATTTCTTCACAAATATTCATCACAGAATTATTTAAAATCACAAACATGAAAAAGAGTGAATGCCCAACAATACTGAACTTGGTTACTTAAATTAAAGTGCATATAGGGGCGCCTGGGTGGCTCAGTGGGTTAAAGTCTCTGCCTTCGGCTCAGGTCATGATCCCAGGATCCTGGGCTCGAGCCCCACATCGGGCTCTCTGCTCAGCAAGGAGCCTGCTTCCCTTCCTCTCTCTGCCTACTTGTGGTCTGTCTGTCAAATAAATAAATAAAATCTTTAAAAAAAAAAAAGGTGCATATAAATTATGGTAAAATGTGGCATATAATAAATGGACACTAAAAAACCACTTAAAATGCTACCGTAGAGATATAGTTAGTGGCATGAAGGATGTTTAAGTGAATATATTTTAAGTGAATAATACAGGTTACTAAGCCATATGCATCAACTCTGGCCCAGGTTCCCTGGGTTCCAATCACAGCTTTGCAGCTAACTAACTGGGTATTATGGAGCAGGTTACTCTGCCTCTCTGTGCCCCAGTTCCCTCCTGTATGAAACAGGATCCCAGTGTTGTAGGCAGAATTAAATAAATGACTTAGTACATGCCAAGTGGTTATCCTCATTATACTACTTTGGTGAAGGTGTTTTATATGTTTCTGTACAAAAATCAGTCCGTGGACACAGGTATGTAAACCAAAATACAATCCTCATTTTTCTCTGCGATGAAAATACAGATGTTTTGGGCTTTTTCTTTTCTTCTGGTTAATTGGTATTTTAAAATTTATTTTCCAAGGGGATGTATTAGGTAATTTTTTTTTCCCTCAGCATAATTTCCAGCTGGGATTTTCAAAGAGCCTTTTTTTACCTTACAACACAGAATCAGCCAACACCAAAAAACATCACTGTTCCTTCAGGAGGTGCCACACCCATCACCCCTACTCCTCCAAAGTAAAGGCCAATATTTCTGTAGTTAGGACACCTTAGCTGTATTCTTATGTCTTGGAACAATGACCTAAAATTACATGCCAAATGTGTGGTGGACATGCATTTTTCTCTGAAGCTGGTCTATAGCTTCAGGTGTTAAGACTGTGAATGGCAGGCACAGCAGAAACTGTAATCCTGAGGCTCTTCATCACACAGAGATAGACGGACATGACGCTGGCCTCCCCATGTTCCCGAATGTACCATCCACACAGAGAAAGCCCCAGAGACTAAGTTTAAACTAAAAGGCAATTGTTAATCTTGTTCTAATACCAGAGTACACAGGAAAGAAATAATTGGTGCATCTGGGTTTCTCTTTTTTAAGATTTTTTAATTTTTCAATTTTTTAAGATTTTAAGATTTTCCACACCACCATTTCGGATGACTGGCGATGCAGTGTTAAGTCACAAAGCCAGGCCCCAGAGACTAGTACTAGACAGGCACCCCCCACTTTTCACAAGTGCATGTTACGGCCCACTTCACTTTAATGAAAGACCTACATGAGTACCTATTTTCTCTAACAGGAAGAAATCCGAAGAGGATTTTTGCTTTTACAAAAGAAGGTGAAGAGCAAAAACAGTGTTCGGTTCGGGAGCGTTTGAGAGGCGAGGCGCTGGGCGAACAGCAGAGCGGCCCAGCCAAGCAGCTCCGTCCCCAGGGCCACACTCAGGGCTACACCGTCAGGCTATGTCTGTGAGCACCTGTGCTTTTATCTCCATTACTCTGTGCATCCACTAGCGGGATGTGTCCTGAGGGGTCAGAAAACGCCCAAGAGAAGTTGTTTTCTGTGGTCTGGGAATGCCCCCAATTTTTCCCTATCAATTAATGGCTATTGACTGTTCTTCAACTTGAGGCCATTTTAGCTTACAGGAGGTGTTCACAAAAACGCTCTACTCTCGGGGAGTGGGGGAAACCTGTACCAAGAAAACGCTTCACTCGTTAAACCAAAATTTCGGAAGAATTAATTCATTCTTGGTCATCCAAGGTCTAAACTGGTTTATAACAGGGTTTCTCAGTCTGAGGACTACTGGCATTTTGGGGAAAATGAGGCTTTGTTGTAAGGGTTGTCTTGCACATTGTAGGACCCTTGGCCTCTACTTACCGAGCACTGGTAGCACCTTTCTACTTAATGACAAGCCAAAGTGTCTCCAGACACTGCCAGATGTCCGCAGGGGAAGAGCATAACTGCCCCACATGGAGAACCACTTATTCAGAATTGTGCTGCTCAGGGCCACTGGGCTCTCAAAGATGGCAGGCCAATGAACTCATTCAAAGATCAACATTCACAAATCCCTAACCAGCCATCCCTCCATGAAATATGGTGACATGACTCACTGGCCCCCTTTTTCTGGGCCAACCCCTGTGCCATCAGCCCCATTCCCATTTTCTTTTTGACCTGCCCCTTTCCCTGTGTGGATACGTCACAACTCAAGTGAGAATCTGAGCACTGTGCGGAGTAAGGGCAATATAATGGTATATTATTTTATTGCTTTTCCACATTCCAAAGCAAGGAACTTAATGTATTTTGATGAAAGGATGTGTGAATTTGAAAACTACAGATGAAAAACACTACCTCCAATTCAGCCTTGTTATTTTAAGCTCTGAGCTACTTTAGTAAAGATAATAAAAAGGAAACAGAATTGGGACCAAAATGAAACAGGGGAATTAAACAAATCACAGCCAAATAAAAGAGAGGACTACACCCAATATTTATTGGCCCGGAGCTTTCAAATTCGGAGCTTTCAAATTCCATTCTCAGAAAGAAATGACAAGTAAGAATAATCAAGAAGCAAGAGCTTCCCAGCACTGGGAGAGCAGTTCCTTTCAAAGGCTACGGCAAGGTTCAGAATGTGGCTGGAAGAGACAGCAGAACCGCATTTCCTAAGGGGGTGGTTTTCTATTCTGGTCTCCACAAAGCTCTCTCGGCATTTTGCTGCTAAGAAGCTTCCCTCCTTTCTCAGATGCTCAAAGTCCACACACACACACACACACACACACACACATACACACATACAAACGAGACAGAAATTCCCAAGGGGAGAGCGTGATTGTCACCACAGAGAAGGGCATTCTTAGTCATACATACCTATTGTAGGAGAGAAAGGCCAACAGAAACAGCAGGCATGCTAACACATCAGCTCTGCCAACAATTCCAGCCACCTAGAAAGTTTGAAAAAATAAAGACCTCAGAAAATTGCTTTCAGAAAACTTATAGAAATGCATTCGGTTTTAGATGAATGAAAAGTATATGATAAAATAAGAAAACACACTGTTCTTCAAATTTGACGACATAAGAGTAACCACCTCTGGTTATCATATAAATAACAAGTTTATAGAAGGAGAAAAAGAGGAAAGAAAGGAAAAGAATTTTCATGCTTAATTTCCTTTTTCACCTTTCTCCTATAGAAGGTCAATTTATATCATCAAGGTTTATTCATTTGCTGGTTTATTAAAAAATACTTTTTGAGCAAGGACTGAGGGCCAGACACTGCGCTAGCAACAGGGTGCTAATGGAGCAGAGGATATTTATAGAGGACTAGGAAAAAAATAAGTTTAGGAAACAATAATCCTGGCAAAAAGAAGAATGAGTATGAACTCATGACTGCCATGTGAGCACATGTGCTTGCATGTCTGTGTGTGTGTGTGTGTGTGTGTGTGTGTGTCTGTGTGTCTTAGTTCTGTCCCTGAAAGAACCTAAAAACAAGATAGCCCAGTAGCAAAGAGCCATCCTGGCACAGACCACAAACCATTCCTCCACTAAAGAGTACGTGGGCTTCCTGGAGAAATGGCTGGTTCCAGGGCTGAGGCGAAGGAGATACGAGAGGTACTTGGATCATTTTATCATGTTAGAAGGTAAGAAAGTGTGCGAAAAGTGACAGGTACATATTCAAAAGGACACAGAAGCCAGTGACAAGGGGCTCCTACTGACTGAATATCTGGCCATTTGAACATCAAAATAAATAAGGACAATAATAAAGCAAAACACTGGAAAACAGACATCCATGAGTGTATCCTGATATTGATGAATGGAAGAAAGAAAGCACATATAAGTACACACATAAATACAGTAAGCAAGTGAATGGGGAAGAAAAGAAAGCTCTTCCTTACATGGAAAAGCCAGTTAATGAATGTGGAGGGAATAGTGCAGCTGACAAATAGCCATTTTGCATCCAAAAGATGCAAGATTTAAATGAGCAGAGAGACATCACAAAATACCAGTGGATATGAAATCTAGAGTGTAAAGGTTTAATAAAGCACGGAGTATTAGTAGGGCTTCCACGCACTTCCTTCAAAACATTTACTTGTTAAATAAAAAAGTAAAAAGAATAATTATACTATGGAAAAAACACATTACACCTTAACTGGGGAATCAAAGTCGACCTCACCAATAAAAGGCAAATGGATGGGGCCTGTGTCTGCATGTCATACCCTGAGAGGGACACAATATCACTTTTGTCAAATCCCAGCCAGGGATACATAACCTGGCTGGGATATAATCATAAGAAGACATCAGACAAACCCAAGGTGAGGAACACTCTATCAAATATACAAATACATATATTTCATATTATTAAAGCGTAAAATACAATTCTACATTATTATTTTATATCATTAAAATGTCAATATTTTAATATCTCCTAATTTATATTGTATCATGATTTAGTAGATATAATTTCTATAATCTTATGTATTATAATACTGCATATACTACATATTACATGCTTATTATACTCACATAATATACCACACATGCATATTATTATTTTTATTTTATATACCGTATTTTTGTTTACATATTTTGATATCATGTATTTACATACAACAGTTATACTATTTGTACTTGTACATTATAAAATTTTAATATAAAATATAAATAAATAAGTTTATAAAATATAAGTTTTATAAATCATGGGTTACAGATTCTTTAACACATATGTATTATATATAACAACCATTTGAGATGACATTACACACCAATTGCAATGTTATAGTATCATATAAACCTTTTGTAATATACATATTAAATGTTTTAATTATATTTAAATCTTTGAATTATATTATAGAAAGATAATGAAGACTGGTAACTGCTCCAAATTTGAGACTAAAGAGAAACAATGACTAATGGCCTTGGTTTTAGAAAATATACAACTAAATTATTCAGGTGTAAAGAAGCATGAATTATGCAACCTACTCTCAAATGCTTCAAAATACAAATAATATTTTTATATATTAAGGGAAAAAGAGAGGAAGAATGACAAAACAAATGTGGCAAAATGTTAAAAGTTGATGAATCCGGGCGATGAGTATATATATGGTCATTATATTTTTGAAATTAAAAAAAAATTTTAATGTGTTACTTAATAAAGGGACTGAAGTGGAGGAAGGTCGGGGGTAGACAGCTATTTATAAATCTTTGTGTTAGTCCACTGCTACTTAAAATGTGTAAGGATTTCTCTTGTCTTTTTGAAATTCAAGAAATGAAACCGTAAAGGGAAAAAATGGGGTATGGTTCAAAAAATGCTTCCAACGAAGGCCACATACAAGCTGGATCTTAAAGATAAGTACGAGCTCACAAGGGAAAGGGACAGGGTTGACATTTCAGGCACACAAAGTTGCATCACCCAAACCATCCAGGGCCTGAGGTCCACAGTGGGTTAGAGAATCAATCATAATTAACAGCAGAAAACAGTGTTCTGGGAAATATACCTATAAACACTCTCATACAATGAGCACACTTTCCAGTCAAAAGGTGGGGTGATGACATGCACCTGCAGCTCAACCATCCAAGGCTGGATTACAGACTCCTTCTCTTGCCATTTAAGTGAGACTCAATTGTTATCTCTAATTTCTGGGACTTGCTTTTGTTATCTTTATTATTTTTTTCAGATTTTATTTTATTTCAGAGAGAGAGAGAGAGAGAGAGAGCATGAGGGGGGGAATGAGGGGCAGAGGCAGAGGAAGAAGCAGGCCCCCCACTGAGCAGGGAGCCTCATGGGGGGCTTGATCCCAAGACCCTGAGATCCTGAGCTGAACCAAAGACAGACACTTAATGGACTGAGCCACCCAGGCACCCCCCTTTTGTTATCTTTAAAATGAGCCTAACACCCCTACCCCGCGTTACTGTCATAGTTAATGAGATGATAGGTCTGAAGTGCCCACTCAGTGTAGGTGTCCTTTCTTCCTTTTCCCTGCCGAGAAGGTAGGTGGGACTCAGCGCTGAGACGAGTTTTCTTGTGGGGCTTATAGAAATCATCTTTTTATATTCAAGGCTTATATGTATGATATTTTAACTTTATTAGATAAAATACATTAGTTAAAAAGTATAAATAGAAGATAATGTAATTATATACTTGCACAGAGATTGATAGCAAGTCACATACTGAGCAAAATCCTAGTCCAGTCCACAACAAGAGAAACCTGGAGATGGCTAAGGAATTTCACAAGCAGTACAGAGTTAAAAAGCATTAGCTGATGTGGATGCCTGGACCACACACTGTTCATTGATCTGTTAATCTATAAGGCGTTTGAGGGCCAAATCAGGAAGACTGCCCGACTCAGGGGAGCTAGGCTGTGACAATACAGTGTCACCTCAGTGTCAAGAACCAGCTCAGACTCACAATCTGTAAAGCAACAAATGCACACAGTTCACGCGGGAGCCCAGATCTGCTCCGTCTACACCACCGCATCTCTGAGCACGGAGCTCAGCATCACCCACAAGGCCCCTGGAAGGTTAAACAGAGAGCTCGGCTCACTGGCAACAAAGTCTAGGGATAAGGCCACACATCTGGGCCCAGAGAGACACTCATCAGAGCACAACCGATGCGGCCAAGGCACACGAGAGCGAGACCTGCAAGCGGATACTGGGTGTAGCAAGTTGGAATGAGGCGATCACAAGCCAGGCAAGCGTAACGAATGTGCTCAAGGCGCCTGAAGCCTAGTTCTCAGATTGCAGCCAGTCTCAGATGTGCCCAGATCCAAAGAATGTGGTGTCCCCTGGAGCAGAAGCTCTGAGGGCGTGTTGAAGTGCTACTGCAGACACTGACAGACTCTGTGGCCAGTTCCAAAGCACCACACGTTCACTGAGTATCCCTGTTGGGCTGGGGTCTCTGGGGCAAGGGGTTTAGATGTCTTAAAAACAAGGTGCTTGCCATCAACTACTAAATGTCTAGACCAACCATTCACTTTCACTGTGATTCAGTTAGTCAGTATCATCATGTTCAGTAACTGCATGATTTATTCCACTCCACATTTTCCAAGGGCCTCCTATTTGCCAGGTACTATGCCAGCTGGAGGGATATGACCTAAGCCTCAAGGAGTTTAACACCTGGTGGGGAGTCAAAGCAGGGTATTAACATGATACAAGCAAACTGTGTGTATCGTAATGAGGAGAAATCATTGCCATGAGAGGAATGGAGGGACTGATTTTGACTGCAAAAGCTGGAAGCTTCTTTATACACTAAAACCTAAAGGACAAGCAAGAAGGACTCAGCAAGCTCAAGTCAGGGGATGCAAATCCGGGGCTGGAGAAGGACCACAGAAGCATTCTAGGCAGAGGAAAGCACAGTCTGAAAACACATGAGGTGTTTCTAGAAGGGAAGGCATTAAGTGGAGAGCATGGAGTAAGCACATTAAAGGGGACAGGAGTGAACAAATATGGGATGTTTAGTTGGAGGTCCTGGGCTTGCTTGATTCTACTGACAACAGGGGCTGAACTGTAGGATGCTGAGAAGTACAAAGGACTTAGCCAAAAGTACATGCAGATGGATAGCATGGACTCTGCCTCAAGCTGCAGGTTTTCCTCACCAAAAAGGCAGTTGTTACCTGGGAACTGAATCCTGTAACACATACCCAAATGATGGGAAAAAAAAATGAGTGAACATCATTGGGTAGAATTCAAACAATCAGATCTAAGTCCGAGCAAGCGTAACAGAAATACCAATTAATTTAATTCGCCCCCAAAACTTATTATTTCTTAGTATACCATTCATAGGATTTATATAAAGTATACCATATTTATCGAGTTATTGATTGTTCTGGCTGCACGAATGAGTCCCGTTACTGCCAGACAGGGCCAGGAAACACACACTTAACATGCAACAGCTGGGGGCACTGGCTCGCTCAGTGGGTTAAGCCTCTGCCTTTGGCTCAGGTCATGATCCCAGGGTCCTGGGATGGAGCCCCGAATCGGGCTCTCTGCTGAGGAGGGAGCCTGCTTCCCCATCTCTCTCTGCCTGCCTCTCTGCCTACTTGTGAGCTCTCTCTCTGTCAAATAAATATCTTTAAAAACAAATAAACATGCAACAGTTCAAAGCCGGGCTGACTGATTAGATCATGACTGATTCTCTCTTACATGTGCTCTTCATCTTACATGTGTTCTGGAAATGCTGACCTTAGCCTTCAACACCATGTGTTGGCATTTCCTGCTCTTGCTTTTGACTTGACATAAGTGCCTTCCTTCCAACCAATGTTTCTATGATGACTGCTAAGTTTCAATTACCACCAGGGAATTACAATGATTTTCTACGTTTTCCCAATTTCTCTACTTATTTTTCTGATGATTCAGATCTCCAAAAAAAATTACTGTCAGAAAACCCTTTGAAGAATCACAAGGCCTTCAATGAGGAAATGTATGGGTCTATCCTAGTCATTGCTAATACCTCCTGCACTTAAACATTTGTTGAAAGATTGAGTAAATAAATGAATTTGTTCCTTATACTTAAATTGGAGATAGTTTTTTATTACAACATACTGCTTCGTCTTGTATGTATTTATGTGTATGTTCTTTGGCTTTTTTAGGAATTTGTGAACAAATTATGGGTAGGGACCCACTACCCACCCACATACCCTCTGGGCACCTAGCAGTGCCTACACCAAGCAAGAATTCATTTACTATATGTTGATTACATAATTAAGGAAACAAATCCTTAATCACACCAACATGTTTAAACAAAACCCCTCCCTCAAAAAATGTTAGTCCTCCATCCTTCCTGGGATTACTTATGGTCCTGATTTTGTTCTTATTTAGCAAAGGGGAGATAAATCCCTCTGACTCCCTCTCCAGCCACACTATGATCTATTTTTCTTTTTTTTTTTTATTAATTTATCACACTAAGTCTTCTATAACACAATGTTATTTTCCTGTTTCTCTGTCTTTTTCCTTAGAAACCTAAACCTAATACCTATAATCGACTAACAGTCTCCTAGGGGCGCCTGGGTGGCTCAGCGGGTTAAACCACTGCCTTTGGCTCAGGTCATGATCCCAGTGTCCTGGGATCAAGTCCCACATTGGGCTCCTTGTCCAGCAGGGAGCCTGCTTCTCTCTCTGCCTCTGCCTGCCACTCTGCCTGCTTGTGCTCTCTCTCTCTCTGACAAATAAATAAAATCTTAAAAAAAAAACTTATGAATAACAGTCTCCTAATTTTACTTCCTAGCATATATTGTTAAGTCAAATTTCTTTACCTCCTTCTTGTACTTCTCATTTCCTTGTGAATGCAAATAGTTTCTGTAAAATTTTTCCCTAAATGTCAGCCTCTTTTGTCCCTATAGTTGTGCTATCATGGATTTTTTATTATTATTATTAGCTTGTTGAAACCTTTTCTTAAAGGTCACTTTGCTAACAGGATGTTTTTCCTTTTTCTTAGAATTCGACCAAACTACCAGCTCATGATCCCACTGTCCAAGGTTACCTGGACTCCCTCTCTGCAAGCATAGAATTAAGACTGTTATTGTTCTATCCTTTATTCTTTCCTGCAAAAATTTTCCCCAAGATACTCCAACCATCTATTTTCCACTATACTTTGACCCGGTGTCATATATTCCATATGGCTAGGAGTAGTAGTCCTTGATTATTTCTCTTCAGGTGACATCCAAGAAGAATATTAAAAAATTGTATCTAAAATTTTTTCATCATAATTTTACATACTTGAAGGGATCTAACTTCCTATGCATTGTAAATACTGACATTTTAAAAATAAGGCCGTAATATTACTGTTTTAAATGTACCAAATGGAATCTGAAATGTGCCACTGCAATTTGAAGCTCATTATTTTCCATTTACACAAACATGAACAGGCTCTTCTTTAAACGACAGACATTTCACTCCCATTCCCCTTGAATTCTTACTTCTATTTTATTTCCCTCTGAGCATTGTTTCTTAATGTATTGTATAGTTATGCTTAAAAATATTCTACTTATCGGGGCGCCTGGGTGGCTCAGTGGGTTAAAGCCTCTGCCTTTGGCTCAGGTCATGATTTCAGGGTTCTGGGATTGAGCCCTGCATCAGGCTCTCTGCTCAGCAGGGAGCCTGCTTCCTCCTCTCTCTCTCTCTCTGCTTTCCTCTCTGCCTACTTGTGATCTCTGCCTGTCAAATAAATAAATAAAATCTTTTAAAAAGAATATTCTACTTATCATCTTCTCTCTCTGTAATAAAAATACATATATAAAGTTACCTCATTAAGTTACCACTTAGTATTAATATACAATTGCTCAATACGTCATAAATTAGAAAAAATTATAACTAGCTCTTTGATATAAAAACACACTTCTTAATAACAGGTATAGCAGGTTTTTCTTTTTTCTTTTTAAGATTTATTTATCCGAGAAAGAGAGCATGAGTGGGACAGGCAGAGGGAGAGAGAAACTCTCAAACAGACTCCCCACCAAGCACAGAGGCCGATGTGGGGCTCAATTCCACGACTCTGAGATCATGACCTGAGCTGAAATCAAGAGCTGGCCACTTAATGGACTGAGCCACTCAGATGTCCCATGTTTCTTTTCTATAAGTGCAATTATTGACTGAATATTACTTTAGGTTAGAATAAGAATGCATATAGTATCAGTTCCATTCCTAGCTGTCATCTTTAAAGAAATGTTCGCATAAATGAGACAGAAGTAGCTATGTTATAGCAATGACTTAATTCTTTGAACACTTAGGTCATTGGCAAAATCATAGCGATCTATCATATTACATAACGCTTAATGATCTACCAGCCAACACTCAATCAGATTCTCCTTTAATTTGGTTGGAAGCAAATAATTTCAGCATAGCCATCATGAGAGTTACCTGTCATTAGAGTCATTCGCTTTCATGGTTTCTCAGCACAACAGCAAAAATGGCTTCACCAAGACTTTCCAAAGGACTATTATTTACAGCCTTCCACTTAGAGGGACCTTTTCTATTTAAATACTCAAGAAAGGGCTGGAAAATTTACCTTAAGTAATGTAATTTTTTTATAAGTTGATTTTTTTGGTCTCTCACTCCAAATATATTTGTGTCAAAACCTTGGGCTTACAGATACACAATACTGTTTGTGGAAAATGTCCATCATGTAGCCTAACTGGCAAAACCAGTCATTACAACACCAGTTGGCCAAATCAGGCTTCTTGTGTCAGCTCAAATGAACATATTATGACGCATCCCCATGACAACCATGTCACTTCTGAATTCAGAAGATCAAAACAGGCCACCATACCCTACTTTTAATGCCACGTTCTGTTCCTCACAGAAATATGTGGAAGACAGACAGGGATATGAAGCCCCACTCCAGATCTGTGATGCCTCAATTGAAGGAGGCTTTGCTGACACCAACATATTGAATTGTTTCTTTATACAGTACCTCAGAGATGTGGACACCTGGGGCAGAGTAAAATTCTGATGTATGTGAGACATTCATTTTTATTTTTCAATGAGACAACTGAAAGGGGAGGAGGGAGAGGAGAACCAACTTGACACCTTGACCCCTGGTGTGTTCTCAGACAGACAAACTATAGACAAGTGTCCAGATGCAAGCTAAGGCTCTGGAAATGATTCTTTTAAAGCCATGAGGCTCAGGAATCCCTTGGAAAGTCTTTGTCTACCCCTAGCAATATGGACACAATAAAACAACTGTGGTTCCTAAGCCATGAAACAAGGTAACTTGATAATGCCTTCTCAGTACATGATCAAGTCCATATTTCAAAGAGGACCAAACAGATCTGAACTATCTATACTTTTTAAATAAATTTTGCATCACCTACCAAGTAACTACACTTCACACGAAATAACCTGAAAACCTATTTCTAAGTCCCTATTGTAACTCTGTCTTTCTAATCTGAAGAATGTCAGTCTAACTCTTTAGCCATCCCCTCGCACTCACTGTTCAGCATCAAAAATATTTTAAATAGAAAGCAGAGGAAGGGTAAAATTCAAATGTAGAGCAGGAACAATGCCGCAGCACAATAAATACCTCAAAATGCCCTGTGCTGTTTAAAACACATTAGAACTTAAATTTTCTTCAAATAAGAACTGTGGTCGTTTATTATGACACATAATAATAACAGGTTATTTGGAAAATCCAGTTAAAGTGTGAAGGCTATGTGAACATTCAAAAAGACAAGTTGTCGGGACGCCTGGGTGGCTCAGTTGGTTGGACGACTGCCTTCGGCTCAGGTCATGATCCCGGAGACCCGGGATCGAGTCCCGCATCAGGCTCCCAGCTCCACGGGGAGCCTGCTTCTCCCTCTGACCTTCTCCTCGCTCATGCTCTCTCACTGCCTCTCTCTCAAATAAATAAATAAATAAATAAATAAAATCTTAAAAAAAAAAAAAAAAGACAAGTTGTCAAGCAGAATGATTTATATATAAAGATAAACACTTCAGTGGAGCTTTGAATTCACGTGGTTTTGAAAGGGAGAAAAAAGACCAGTTTAGCTTTATTTTTCTTTTTTTTTTTTTAGTTCCTTGTTTCATGGAGCTGCAGTGATACTCACCGCCTCTGTGTGGACAGGGTGCACAGCAAAAAGCAACGCTGTAGCAAAAGCCAGTCCCCGGTTCCTGAAGACAGCTTTGTCACAGGTGTACATCAGGACAAGAGTCACGAGACAGTGTAAAACCACATTCACCGCATGAAAGTAGAATGGGTTCATGCCAGTCAAAAATATGTTCAGCCTGTACAAAAAGACAGAAACAGAAGCCGAATCAGCTACATACAGAACAGAAGCACAAGGAGAGAGGAGGGAATCGATCATTTTGAAAGATAAGCTATTCAATCGACTCTTTTTTAAATATTTTTTTAAATTTTTTATTTGACAGACAGAGATCACAAATAGGAGAGAGAGAGGAGGAAGCAGGCTCCCCGCTGAGCAGAGAGCCTGATGTGGGGCTCAATCCCAGGACCCTGAGACCATGACCTGAGCCGAAGGCAGAGGCTCAACCCACTGAGCCACCCAGGCGCCCCTCATTCGACTCTTTTTAAATGACTCCCAACATCAGGTTACTCTAGATGTGGGAGTATCATTTTTCCCCATCTCAGGATGTTCCTCTCTGCAGAAACCATTGCAAATGCACTGTAATTTTATTTCAGAGAATTCTGCTGGCCTCACTGACAAGCCAGGCAAAGAGGTGCTGAACCTGTTTTCCCTTCAGTCTGTGGCTCATGCGAACGACCCCATGATACTCTTGCTATCGCTGCCAGCTCTTCCCAAGGAGCTGAGCGTTCAAAGATTGTCCACAGTGCTGTGGGTCAGAGCCGCAACCACTGGAGAGGAGAAAAAAGCCACAAGACTGTGACTGCAGTCACAGTTGGGACAAACCAAGCATGAATGTGTTGTCTCACCTGCAGTGTCCCCCAAGAACCAAATTTCCAGATTATGCACCTGGAATGATCATTAATTACCACTCCACAAAGGATCTTTGGGGCATCTGAAGATGCTATTACCAGCTGCAGCTGAAATTAAAAGGATGAGCAAAAGCACATCGTTTCAGAATCTGCATTAAATGTTTTCTAACTTAAATTCCCACAGACCTCAAAATCTGAATTCTAAGATTATGACGAAGAAACTAAAGTCAATCACAGAAAGCAGGGAAACTCATGGGGCACCGGGATAGCTCCGTCGGTTAAAGCACCCAACTCTTCGTTTTAGCTCAGGTCATGATCTCAGGGTGGTGAGATCCTGCCCCCGCAGGGTCTCTGTACTTAAGATTCTCTCTCTCTCTCTCCCTCTCCCTCTGCACCCCCAACCCCATTTGCATGCTCACGCCCTTTCTCCCACTCCCTCTAAAAGGAAAAAAAAAAAAAGAGAGAGAGAGAAAGAGGGACAAATTTATTGTTCAACATCTTAAAAAATATTTTCCTGAGATAGAAATGCAGAACAGAGAGACTTAAGGTTGCCTTAAATTTAATAACAGGACATAATATCCCCAATTGGTTTTGTGGGGTTAGCAAAAATACAGTTGTATAGGGTATTGTATAGGGAGCACCCTAAATGGGACTGCCTGCAGTTGTCTATACTCCAGCTCGTTTCACTGAAACAGTAATCCCTAGATCTGCTTCTCTTAAAGAAACACCTTCTCTTAGCCAAAACAATTGAAAATGTAACAGTCAACTTTAGCGATGGCATAAGCATATTCTAAATACTTGACTTGAGTCATGCACGAATTTAACCTACAGAATTTTAAACATCTCAAATTTTATTTGGACACATGAATATAAATGTCATAGTTACAGAGTCCATTTTCATTCCCACTGAAGTAATCAAGCCTAGAAAAATGAATTGCTTTGTGGAACCTGACTTCAGGGCTCCGAAGCAAGATTCCAGCGAGCCGTATGATGGCCAACCCATGAGTCTGTGCACACCCCCCAGAGTCCTGAAGATGGAAGCATGGTGTCAAACAGCCCATCTAGAACAATGGGCCATGAACTAGGGGGCGGGCAGGTCCGGCTAAAAAAGAAAGAAGAGCATCCCATTCCAGTACAAGAGGACCCACCTGCAGTGAGCGAGCTGCTGGAAATCACCAAGATCGGGATGGGGGAGCTGTGAGAAGGGCAAGACCAGGTCCCTATCCTTGAAGAACTTAGGCGCAATTCCCAGAGAGCCCACCCACCTGAGCTGATTTTACATCAGTGTTCTACTCCATCAGGCTAAGCTTTCCAGACCAACTAAGCCATTCATTCCAAGTTCATTCACACCCATGATAATGAGACAAAACAGGCAATCTTACAAACAGCTGGTGAGTGTCCAAGTAGGAAGGTCTCAAGCTTATCAGTGTGTACCAAAAGGCTTTAAGAAGTACATAAACTTTGACCAAAAATTCCACTTCTAGGAATTTTCCATAAGGAAATAACCAGAAAACTGTTCAAAGACAGATACAGATAGATACAGATACAATACAGTATAGATAGAGACATAGATAGACAAATGTAACATTGTGATATAATAAGAAATACATCTGGTCTTTATCCCAACTCCTGGTAAATACTCTAAAACCTCTGTAATTTCTTCAGTCATAAAGGTACTAGGACAATCTTTTGTTCTAGTACTTGGTCTTTGCCGCTGGTTTCTGACACAGAACTCCTAAATCCGTCGGAACTCCCCAAGCGGTTGGATTATCTTTCTTCTAATAAGGTGACTCTTGGTGGGCTCCTGGATGGCTTCTAGATGTGGGCTGGTCTCCCGAAAGATCAAGTTATGATTAGAAGCTCGGAACTTTTAGCCCTTTCCCTCCTCTATCCTCCAGGTATTGGAGGGGGGCCAGAGATGGAGGTCATTATCAGTGATGCCTACTTGATGAAGCCTCCATAAAATCTCCCTGAACTACAGGGTCTGGAAAACTTCCAAGTTGGTGAACACATCACCAAGATGGGCAGACGGTACACTGCAGTTCCACGGGACAGAAGCTCCCGAGCTTGGGGCCCTCCAGACCCCACCTTAAGGATCTTTCAACTGGCTGTTCACCTATATTTTGCATCATACCCTTCATTCTGTAACAAATCAGTAAACATTAAATAAGTGCTTCCTAGACTTCTGTGAGCCATTAGAGCAAACTACTGAATCTGAGGAGGGCATCATGAGAACTCCCGATTTGCAACTAAGCTGGACAGAAGTGCGGTAAGTTAGGGACCCACTACTTGCAACCAGCATCTGAAGTGGGTCAGTGGGGGCACCTGGGTGGCTCAGGCGGTGAAGCGGTTGCCTTTGGCTCAGGTCATGATCCCAGGATCCTGGGATCAAGTCCCACATCGGGCTCCCTGCTCAGTGGGGAGCCTGTTTCTCCCTCTGCCTCTGCTGTTCCCCCTGCTTGTGCTCGCTCTCCCACTCCTCTCTCGCTCTCTCTCTCTCTTTCAAATAAATAAATATATAAATAAAATCTTTAAAAAAAAATTGAAGTGGAGTCAGTCTTGTAGAAATGGGCTTTTGACCTCGGGGATCTGATGCTAACTCCAGATAGAGTTAAACAGGACACCCAGATAAAGTAGGACACTGAGAACTGGTCACCAAAACATAAAAACCCTACACATCTGGCGTCAGAAGCACTGAGTGTAAGTAGAAGAAGAAATAGGACTTGCCTTTTTAACATACAAGATGCATCATCTTACTGTGATAATCATAAAAATGATAATGAAGAGAAGGCAAGACATCAAATAAGCCAAATCCCTAATGTATTTGACTGATTTCACAGATATTACACTTTAGATCATCATTTTGGATTACAAATTAACAGCACTGCCTTTAAAAAGAGAACAAAAGACTTGTTATTTTTTCCAAAATATTTGTTATTCAACCATTTGAAAAGTAAAAAAACATCATTAAAAGTGTTGCTAGTATATTACCACGCTTTTGGGGGGGTACTTTCCCCTTCCAAAAATGATACAAAATGAGTCCCATTTGTGGTCCATATGTATCCTATCTGAAAATGTGCAGGAGTTATCTATATAGATTACTGGGGGGGGGGGTTATTTGCATAGAGTCGACACACAATGTTACATTAGTTTCAAGTGTACAATTTAGTGATTTGACAAGTTTATACACTATGCTATATTCACAAGTACAGCTGCCATCAGATTAGTATTCCTGAAAACCGGTTAGGACAAAATGCCTGGTGTTTTAAGTGAATTCAAATGGATATCAAAATATAAAAATAAATTACTGAATGGGGAACGACTGCAGTGCTAATTAAGGTAACTGAAAGGCCCTCACACAGTACTAGATACTGGCGAATCTAAGCCCTGAGAAATGACTGAGAATCTAAAATTACTAGAGTTTCCCAAATATCTAAAGAGATAGAGAGTGAGCTCTCCAAACTATGGACAAGTGAGCTTGAGAGGAAATAATAACAAAACGTGATTTGTGAGCAGTGGAAAAAGAATCTCTGATTCTTTCATGGGTTCACAAAAAGGGGGTTTAACAGATTAACCTCACATTTTAATAGAACAGGGAACGTGACAGACAAATCTTTCAGGTACAAGAATATGGATTTGTGGCAAATACAAAGAGTGGTGAATAATAACCTGGGTCTCCTTAGATGGAGACCTTCAGTGTAAGTCACAAGATTCTGACATTATCTCTGGTCTGTCCCATATTTTCTATCAGGAACTCAGAGAGATCTGTAGCATATGCTAACCAAGCTTGCAGAAAGCCTACATCTGTGAAAGAGGGTCCACTGGACTGGCAGACTAAGATTCACAGAAAGTTTAAATGCTTGCTGTTGTTAATTAATTCTTACAGGATTAGGTAGAATATGGGTAAGAGAAAAGTCCCACATCTGGACATAAAAGAGAACAAAATACTTGCAATCCAGGCTAAAGCTATACACATAGTATTGTCCAAGGGCTGTCCATTTACGCTAAACTCGCAGAGTTATTGCGTCTTGGCTATCAAACACATCAAAATGGCATTGTCAAACTAATTTTCATTTCAATTCACTCTAACAGTTATTTATTGAGTACATACTTCATGTCAGGTACAATGTAGGGCCCAGAGATACAAAGAGAAGACATGGCATCTGCTACCAAAGAGCTAACAGCATTGTAGGAGAGAGACACTGACAGATAATAGTGAAAGAAAGCTAGCAATGGGAGAATCTACCGGGGCAGAGACAGGAAAGAGGGAGGTATTCTGGTGTGTGCCAGAGAGGGTACCCAACATGGGGCAGCAGCTTCTCCAGTGCTACTTTAACGCTAGAGCACCTTCCTAGGAGAGCCCCAGGATGCTGGAAGAATGGAGAGTCTCAAAAATGATGTCTCAGGGGCGTCTGGGTGGCTCAGTGGGTTAAAGCCTCTGCCTTCAGCTTAGGTCATGATGCCAGGGTCATGGGATCGAGCCCCACATCAGGCTCTCTGCTCAGCAGGGAGCCTGCTTCCTCCTCACTCTGCCTGCCTCTCTGCCTGCCTCTCTGCCTACCTGTGATCTCTGTCTGTCAAATAAATAAATAAATAATCTTTTTAAAAAAATGATGTCTCAGGAAAGACTTGAGGAGATGGGGAAAGCTCAGCCTTGAGAAAGATGATAGAAATTATCCCAAATTCTCCAAGGGAAAGGATTTTCGCCATATTTTAGCCACATTATGGCTATAACCCTAGTGCCCAGCACAACGCCTGGTTCCCAGCTGTCAAAATTAAGTGGACAAATGGATGGATGTACAGACAAATGAATGAGTGAGTGAAGCAATGCATGGACTCAAGGAGCTCTCAGACTGGAAAGGAAGATGCAATAACAATGCTGCAAAGAGACTCCCCAAGGGCCAAGTATGGCCTACAAACTATTTTGTTTCAACAGTATGCCTTTTCTTCTTTTAACTATCAACATATTTAAAACAAGTGATTTCTTTTTTTTAAATTAACATATAATGTATTATTAGCCCCAGGGGTACAGGTCTGTGAATCGCCAGGTTAACACACTTCACAGCACTCGTCATAGCACATACCCTCCCCAATGTCCATTACCCCACCCCCCTCCACCCCCGCCCCCCGCAACCCTCAGTTTGTTTTGTGAGATTAAGAGTCTCATGGTTTGTCTCCCTCCCGATCCCATCTTGTTTCATTTATTCTTTTCCTACCCCCCAAAATCCCCACGTTGCATCTCCACTTCCTCATATCAGGGAGATCATATGATAGTTGTCTTTCTCCAATTGACTTATTTCGCTAAGCATAATACCCTCTAGTTCCATCCACATCGTCGCAAATGGCAAGATTTCATTTTTTTTTTGATGGCTGCATAGTATTCTAGTGTGTGTGTGTGTGTGTACCACATCTTCTTTATCCATTCACCTGTTGATGGACATCTAGGCTCTTTCCATAGTTTGGCTATTGTGGACATTGCTGCTATAAACATTCGGGTGCACATGCCCCTTCGGATCACTACATTTGTATCTTTAGGGTAAATACCCAGTAGTGCAATTGCTGGGTCATAGGGTAGCTCTATTTTCAACTTTTTGAGGAATCTCCATCCTAAAACGGGTGATTTCTTATAAAGATCTCCAGCTTCTCTTGAAATATTAGAAGACCTGGTAATTCTGGGCCTACATGGCTTCATGGAAATATCTGTGTGCCCATTGAGATGGCACAAGTAGTCACAATTTAACACAATACAAGCCAACTACTCAGAGACAGACTTCAGCTCTAAGGAAGAAGCAGTATTTAAGACTAGAACTGGTGTTTGGATAACCAGAAATGTCCATACAGAAGCATGAAAAACAGCCCACCCTAAATACCACCTAAGAAGAATAGTCTCTCACGTCCCACGTCACCCTAAGTGCACTCCACTACAGCATTTACTCAGTTTTTAAAAAAATCTTTAACCATATTTCTCAAATATTATAAGCTTTTTCATGCATTGTAAAAAATTCATTTTTTTCCTCATCATATCCATCTCTCCTAGCACACAGTAGACTCTAAATGAAAGTTTACTGAATGAGCAAATAAACTTGCATTAAGTTTTAAGTTGAAAAGATCATCTTTCCCTTTCAACAGTAAGAATCTCTAGTTTGGTTCAGCCTTCATCTCTAATTTTTTTTTTAAAGATTTTATTTATTTATTTGACAGAGATCATAGGTAAGCAGAGAGACAGGCAGAGAGAGGAGGAAGCAGGCTCCCTGCTGAGCAGAGAGCCCGATGCGGGACTCGATCCCAGCATCCTGGGATCATGACCTGAGCTGAAGGCAGAGGCTTTAACCCACTGAGCCACCCAGGCGCCCCATCTCTAATTTATTTTTTTTAAGATTTTATTTATTTATTTGACAGAGAGAGAGAGAGCAGCACATGCACAAGCAAGGGAGGGACAGAGGAAGAGAGAGAAGCAGGCTCCCCGCTGAGCAAGGAGGCCATTGGTGGGGTCTGTCCCAGGACACTGGGATCATGACCTGAGCAGAAGGCAGACATTTAATTGACTGAGCCACCCAGGCACCCCGAGCCTTCATCTCTAACTTAAAGCTTAAACCGAGCAATAGGAAGTATGTACATATATTTTTTCCTTTCAGACAAACTCTGAACAGGGTGCCTGGGTGGCTCAGTCAGTTAAGCATCTGCCTTTAGCTCAGATCATGATCTGAGGGTCCTGGGATTGAGCCCCACATCATGGTCCCCTCCCCCCAAGTCTTCCCTGCCACCACTAGTTTTCTCTCTCTCTCAAATAAATAAATCTTTGAAGAAGAAGAAGGAGGAGGATGGAGAGAAGGGGAATAAGGGGGAGCGGGGAGGGGGAAGGAGGAGAAAGAGAAGAAAAAATCTGAATAGTCACATCTGACTGGCTGAAAGCCTTCCAGACTTTTTGGCAAATAGGACCGCAAATGCCCTTCCTCCATCTGAGCTTGTCTGCCTCCCTGTAAAGCTGCCCAGAAAGGTGGGGTTATAATGAACTCACAGCAATCACAGGGCACTGGTCCCCAGAACAGGTCACAGGGTCACAGTGTCCACCAAGAAGTTACAGGAAGAGGAGTGGGGAAGGAAGAGGAAAGCCATTGGCTGCCCCTCCTTTTCCACCCACTCACAGAGCCTGGAGCTCTAGATAAAGCCCCTTACTCTTTTTAATTTTCTTCTGTGGAAAATAGTTCTGGTTTAAAAAAACAAAACCGGGGCACCTGGGTGGCTCAGTGGGTTAAAAAAAACAAACCCGGGGCTGTGTTGTGTCCCTGGAAGAGACTTCTGCTACGGAACAGACTAGGACCCTTCCTGCAGGGGACCCCAGGTCAGTTGGTCAAACAGCTCTACCTCCACACTCCCACCTAACAGGCAGGCTCCCTGCTGAGCAAGGAGCCCGATGTGGGACTCGATCCCAGGACGCTGGGATCATGACCTGAGCCGAAGGCAGCTGCTTAACCAACTGAGCCACCAGGTGTCCCGAGACGAAGCAACATTTAAGAGGGCTGCACATCTACTTCATTCCTAGGGACAATGTGGTTAACTGGCCAGCCACCACCAGCGATCCCTCCCAGGGGGTCATGACATCCTGATCACCCTTACGTCCCTGCTGCCTGTCTGCCTGTCGTGGTGAATGCACTCCTGTCTCTGGCAGCTAAGCTCTGCCATTGGCATCCAGCCCTCCCAGACCCCAGCAGAAAGCCCACCTCAGTCGCATCTCCCACATCACACCTGCCCACAGACAAGAGCCAAAGCAGAGCTTATCCAAGCTGCAGGTGCTCCTTCACTAATGTAGTTCTTAATGCCTCAGTGGAAGGAAGATCTCTGGCCCTGGAGGACTGTAGTAGAGGGGTGGGAGGAAGGTGTGGGCCGGCAGCATGTGGTAAAGGCACGGCAACATTCCTATCTCAATGAGCTTTTGGATTCTTTTTTCTATAACACACCAGAGATACTTGGCATCTCAGCTTCATGTAACATATGCTCCCCCTGGGTCCAGTGGTTCCCAGATTCTGAATCCCCTGACGTGCACGCTACAATTGCCAATTCCCTCATTCCACCCCCTAGATAATGTAAGTCAGTAAATGTGAAATGGGACCCGGAGATCTGTCCCAAGAAACCCAGTGATTCAAACCAGGTGATACTCAGAACAATGAGAGACACGCATCTCAATACTTAAAGAAGGCTACCTACCTTTGCCTGGGAAATTTACCTGGGAAATCCTGTTTTCTCAGCAATAACACAACATACATTCTTTCGCAATACAAACTACAAACCAGGGAAAAGAAAAAATTAAATGTACTTTAACCATCCTAACCTTAACTGTCTGTTTCTGCTATCTCAAGTAATGAGTCCTCCAACACTTTCCACGTGAGTTTCCACCGCCCGACACTGAACACACAGAACATTCTCCGGTCTTCCTCAACTGCTATTCATTTTTCTTCTTCCCTCTCTTGCCATCCTCTCAGCTCTCAAACACTTACAAGTGGTTTCCATAGTCTTCTTAGGTCATTCAACCAATAAATAACAACATCTGGTTTTTCTCGTTTTTCCTCTAAGGCGAATCCCTTTGGCCCTTAATCATTTTGGTTGCTCTTCTTCTGCATTCCCTCTAGTATCAAGAATAAATCCGCAAATCATCACTTAACGTATCAAAGAACCAAAGGATATGATTTGCAGGCACCAAGACAAGTAACACAGTGCAAAGGGGGAGACGGGTGCTCCAAGACACAAATAAAATTTATGGTCTGGGTTTGTGCTCAAGGCATCCCATCCTCCCCTAGCTATGAGGAAGCTATGGGGAGGG
Organism: Mellivora capensis; assembly: GCA_004024625.1. Taxonomy (NCBI): domain Eukaryota; kingdom Metazoa; phylum Chordata; class Mammalia; order Carnivora; family Mustelidae; genus Mellivora; species Mellivora capensis. The sequence continues at coordinate 48,723 of PISX010012759.1, forward strand.
AACAGGGCAAGAGGGGCTTTTCAGGAGGAGCCCACACCCATGCAAGGGATAGTTATTGTCATGAGGGTCCCGTAAGTGCTGAGTAACAAGTGCATCAAAGAAACGCTGGGGAAACTGAGGGCAAGAAGATCTGTGACAAGGCAGCAAGTCTCAAAAGAAAATCTTCAGAAAGAGAGTCAGCAAATAATAAAAATTAAAATTTAAATTTAAATTTAAATTTAAAGATAAAAATGAAAATAATTTTAAAAATAAACAGATGTAATATAAATATAGTTTAGTTAGAAGCATAATTGAGTTGTCGATTTTTAGCCAATTCATTTTCCTTTAAAGGTACATGTTTCGTAAAGTTCCTGGATACACTACAATTCTGACAGTGACTAGCCAGAGTTTATGTGGGGACAAACTCCTGCACAGGGCTGCACTCCCTTCAGACACTGGCTGCAAGTTCAACGGTCCCCAGGCTACCTGCCCTGCTGACCAACTGGCCACAAATCTGGGGTACCCACAACTCCCTCAGATTTGATAATTTGCAGGAATGACTCACAGAATTCGAGAAAGCATTACACTTGTGATTTCAATTTTATTATAAATGATAAAAATCAAAACCTGTCCAAAGAAAAGACTCATGGAGACAGGTCTGAAAGGGTCCCAAACAAAAACCTTTCTTGTCTTCAGGACACATCACCCCCTCAGCACCATGATGTATGAATACCAATCAGGCCAACTCAACCAAGCTTCAATGTCAAGTTTTTAACTGGGGTTTCATTACTTAGGTTGATTGATTGAATCAATCACTAGGCATGTGACTGAACTCAATCTCCAGCACACTTTCCCTTCCTGAAGGTTGGAAGGTAGGGCTGGTAAGTGGCTCAAAGTCCCATCATTCTAATCCTACAATTGGTCTTTCCAGCATAGCCAGCCCACGTTCTGAAACTATCAGATGGTCCATCGTGAGTCACCTTTTCCTTAGCACAAACTCAAGTGTGATCTTGGGGCCCACTGTGAGCAGCAGAGACACTCCTATCACTCAGGAATTTCCAAGGGTTTAGAAGCTCCCTCCCAGGAACCTGGGATAAAGGCCAAATTCTTTATTCTACAGTACTTGGGGACAGAAAGTCACAGTCATCATAGTTCCTTTGAGAAAGTATTTTCAGAGCCTTATACTTCATTTGATCCAACTGGAAACATGTCATGTCTACCTCATTGGCTTGAAAAAACATGGCTTTTCTTTAGAGACTATAGGAAACGAGGATGGATGAACTTTGGTCCCCTGACAGCAAGGTCTGGAGAAAACTCTGTAATTCTGGGGTTTGCCTCAGAAGGCACAGCTGCTATGTCCAGTCTTAAAATTTACAGCTAGCATCACACTTCAATATGCCACGCAAGAGGAGAATAGTCCCAAAGTGCTGTGGATCGTCATTCTTTACAGAGTCACAGTCCCAGCAGGAGGCAACGGGGAGCCACCACTGCCCCTTTCAGAATCAAAACTGTCCCTCAGCCTCCCAGGAAGCAGGACCCACTGGAATCCATCTCTTGTATCCAGGAAATTCTTTATCTGCCTCCATTTTTCTCTTTGACAGAGGGGGAAAAAAAAAGGAAATAAACCAAGAAATAAGTTAAGCAGACTTTTTTTTTCTATGTTATAAAAGTGTAGCCCTGCCTAAATATTTACCTGAAAAAGTCAAGCATTCACCTGAGTGATTAATTCATTCACTCTTTCAACAGTAATTTAGGAAGCCCCCACTTTGCATGGCAGGCATTGTTCCAGGTGCTAAGGATACACCTCATGGAGCTTACACAGTAGTGAGGGAAGAAAAGAACCAATAATAAATCCATGTTGCCAGGGCGCCTAGGTGGCTCAGTGGGTTAAGCCTCTGCCTTTGACTCAGGTCATGATCCCAGAGTCCTGGGATCGAGCCCCGCATCGGGCTCTCTGCTCAACAGGGAGCCCGCATCCCCCTCTCTCTGCCTGCCTCTCTGCCTACTTGTGATCTCTCTCTCTCTTTCTGTCAAATTAAAAAAAAAAATCCATGTTGCCAGACAGCAATGTGGCTTACTAAGGCAAAGAGGGTAGAGTGAGGGAGTAAGGATGAAACATGGAGGACAGTCCGCCATTTTGGATCAGGGTGCCAGGGAAGGTGTCAAGGAGGAAATGACATCTGAGCAGAGACTGAAGGTGGTAAGAGAGCAAGAGTGCATGGGTCTGGGCAAAGAGCATTTCAGAAAGTATAAAGGTCCCAGGCAGCAGTGGGTGTAGCCTTAAAGGGCACAAGGACTCTAGAATGCTGGCAGAGGTAGAATGAGGTGCAGACTGATAGACTAGAGGTCAGGGAAGTGGCCAGGGGTCAGATCAACAAGGTACTGGAGAACAAAAACCATTTCTCATCATTTGGAAAAGAACAGTGCCATTAACTCTGGCATGTCCAAGCACTCCTCCCCCATCCCTTCCTGCCTTTTTAAGTGCAATGACTATGTATTCAAAGTATTCAAAGTTAGGAAAAACATGAACTGTAGCTCCAAAGGAAGACAGAAAAGACATATGTTGATTTAAAATTTAAAAAAAAATTTAAAAAGATTGCTTCCAATGGTGTTTTCCAAGCTTTCATTCAGACACTCACCTATAAAAGCCCTCATAATTCAAAAATATACTCCTCTGATTTTCCATCCTTCCTACACTGCCAGACTATAGTCCAAAGCCCATTTTACGTCTAAGGCTCATGCTGACAGGCAACAATCTTAACCTCCGCCTCTTGGGATTTCTAAGATAAACATTAGTTTGGCATGCAATTTCCAGAGGACTTTTTTTTTCATTCTTCTCTATAAAATCTTTATTGCCTTCAATCATATTTTTCCTTGGCTCTATCCATCACTGAACATCCTAGACAATCTAGTCAAACAATCTATGATGGCAGGTGTCTGCCATCATAGACTGTGAACACAAACTTATCAGCTTTGCTGCAACAGACCATCTCTAAATGAATTCCAAAGAGGACAAAGCAAAAGGAACAGAACCAAAATGAACATGCCACCATTTCTTTTAGATTTTGGGCATAGAGGCTAGAGCTGATTTTCATGGTTGGCATATCATCTGCGACTAAAAGATGCAAACTGCTGCAAAGAAAAAAAAAAACAAAAAACAACACCAAACCCTCTCCAGATCCAAGCATTAAAATGTTGCAAATCCTTACAGCTGCACGTATTAAGATATTCTATTTTTTAACTCTGACATTTCAAACCACCCACTTTCACTCCTATGGTGTATATCACCATCAGAATCCTTCAATAAGATAAACCTTTATAGCGAACTGGTAGAATACTATGATCCAGTAGCCTAAAAGCAGAGAGACTCAAGAGTTTAAAATCTTTTCATTTGCCTTAGTTTCCCCATCTTTAACATGGAAAACCCCTGCTTCTTTCTTGTTGAAGGAAGCTTCTCCTTGCTTCTTGATCTGGATGGTTCTGCTAACAATCCACCAGGAGCTTCTTCTCAAGAGGAAATAAAATTAAAAAGCTAAGCACCTTTTAAATCAATCAGGGCCATTCTTCAAGGTGGGGGTTATGGGCATCATGGGTTTTGGTTCTGTGTCAATTAAGTGCCTACAGCGTGACTTCACGGGTTTAATGTCCTGATTCCAGAGTTAAAAACAGGTCATGGCCAGTGGAGGATAAAGAAGCAAAATAAAAAAGGTGACTGCTGCAGATTAAGTTTTCACAGATGTTTTGATTCTGCTCTACAATGGTCCAAAAATATTCCTGTGTGCCTTTGGAAATAATCTTATGAAAAGACCAAATATAAGATTTGACTGTGAACACAAATTCATTAGAATTCTAAACTCACGTCAAGGAACACAGAGACGACCCTTTGTATCAGTTAAAGTTTGACTAGAGAAGCAGAACCACCAGAAATGATACAGCAGAGGGATCTGCTGTAAAGATCTGACCTTTCCCAACTGTAGAAGCCCGCTGCACAGCCTATGCAAGCCTGCTGCTTCTGTCTGCATGGAATGCCCCTGGGGCAGGCGTTCAGGAGGAAGGATGGGTGGACTTGAGAAGAGCCAGAAGCAATGAACATGAACCCGAAGGTACCTCTGCTGCTCACAGCCTGTACAGCTCCAACTTTAATGATACGAGTGGCTCAAACAGGCTGGCGCACTTCCGCAGGGCTGCACACACACCTGCACCATGATTCCACGTAGCTAGAGCACCATGATCTGGAGACCTCTGGAGGAGCCGTGGACCTAGCCTGCAGCGGGTTAGCTGGCATATTTGTGACAACCCACAGGAGCTGTGACAGCACCAACACCTACACCAGCCCTCTGACCAGGTACGTGGCCAGTTCACTTTCACTTTCCAAATCTCAGAGAAATTTCTCTAGTACAACTACAACCTAGTGCAATAAAGGGAAAGAATTTCCAAGAAACAGAGTTCCAATTCCAATAAATTGATGTAATACAAAGCCATCATATCTTGGTAAACTGACTTCATTTTCCTTTGCACCCTGCCACACAAACTGGTAGAGTAGACACTAAAAATACACTTCCTTACTCTAATTTCAGCCAATTTCTTATGTGAGAAAAACTGATTAATATGTTTCTATGCATGCAAGTACCTTTATAGTAACAAGCATCACACATCTCTTTTATTAACTTATTTATTTATTGTTTATTCTTAAGGCAATTTCTAACTCTCAGTTATGTGAGACATTCATTCAGTGAATCAAAGATAATAAACTATTTTAATAAAAACTAAGTTTGAGGGACACCTGGGTGGCTTTGTTGGTTAAGTGTCCAATTCTTGATTTTGGCTTGGGTCATGATCTCATGGGTCCTGGGATCAATTCCCCCCTCCCCCCACACCCCATGTGCTACACGGAGCTCAGAGGGAGTCTGCTTGCAGAGTCTCTCCCTATGACCCTCCCCCAACTTGCACATGCATACAGGCATGTTCTCTTGCTCTAATAAATAAATAAATAAATCTTTTTAAAAAACCAACAACAAAACCTAGGTCTGAGTTTTGCACTGGGAAAGACAGCTACAAAATGGGAGAAAAGTATGTGCCAACCCCATAGATGACAAAGGACCTTTACCTTCAATATATAAAGAAATCTCAAAATTCAACATTAAAAAAAAAATCAACTTAGGACAAAAGATATGAAGAGACATTTTAAGGAAGAGGATATACAGAGGGCAAATAAGCACATGAAAGTATATTCAACACCATCAGCCATTAAGGAAATGCAAATTAAAATCACAATGAGGTATCACTGTATGACTATCAGAATGGCTACAATAAAAGAAAGTGACAATACCAAATGCTGGTGAGGAAGCACAGTAACTGGATTACTCATACAGGTATGGGAGGGTCTGGAAAACAGTTAATCAGTTTCTTGAAAAACTAAATATGCAACCACCATGTGACCCAGCAGTTGCAATCCTGGACATTTATCCCAAAGAAATAAAACCGGTGTTTACCAAAAAACCTGTGAATGGATGTTTATAGCAGTTTTGTTTATAACAGCCTCAAACTGCAAACAACCCGGATGTCCTTCAACAGATGAAGGACGAAACTGTGGGACAGCCACACAACGGACTACTACTCAGCAACAGAAAGAATGAACTACTGATATGCAACAAATCTGAATAAACTCCAGAGAATTATGCTAAATGCAGAAGAAGCCAGTCTCAATAGGGTTACATACTACATGATTCCACATATAGCACTCTCAAAATGACAAAATTATAGACATGGAGATCAGTGATGATTGTGGAGCAGGGTGGGGTGTTACAAATTGGGGGGTTGTTATGAATGAGGTGTTTATAACTATGATAAAGAAGCAGGAAGAATCCTTATGATGAAACCATTCTGTATCTTGACTGTGTCGTAATCTTGGAAATCTACACATGACGAAACTGCATAGGACGAAATGCACACTTAACAGAAATAAGAGTATGGGGCGCCTGGGTGGCTCCAGTGGGTTAAGCCTCTGCCTTTGGCTCAGGTCATGATCTCAGGGTCCTGGGATCGAGCCCTGCACTGGGCTCTCTGCTCAGCAGGGAGCCTGCTTTTCCTTCTCTCTCTGCCTGCCTCTCTGCCTACTTGTGATCTCTCTCTCTCTGTCAAATAAAGAAAATCTTAAAAAAAAAAAAAAAAAAAAAAAAAAAAAAAAAAAAAAAAAAAAAAAAAAAAAGAAAGAAAAGAAAAGAAAAAAAGTCCATGTAAAACTGGTAAAATCTAAATAAAAGCTATGGATTGTATCAATGTCAACTTCTTGGTTGTGATATTATACTATAGTCATGCAAGGCTTTAGCCCTGGAGGAAAATGGAGAAAAAGCTCTATATTATTATTTACAACTGTATGGAAATGTACAATTATCTCACAATGAGAAGGGTGTTGTTTTTTTGTTTTTTTGTTTTTTACACCAAAGACAGTATAAGAAAAGAAAACTAGGGGCACCTGGGTGGCTCAGTCTGTTAAGCATCTGCCTTCAGCTCAGGTCATGATCCCAGGGACTAGGGATCGAGTCCTGCTTCAGGGTCCCTGCTCAGCAGAAAGCCTGCTGTCCCTCTTCCACAACCCCTGCTTTGTTCCCTCTCTCGCTGCGTCTCGGTCAAATAAATAAATAAAATCTTAAAAAAGAAAACTATAGGCCAACATTTATGATAAACACAGATGCAAAAGTCCTCAATGAAATCCAAGCAAACTGAGTTCAACAGCACATTTAAAGGAACATAAGTCATAACCAACTGGGTTTTATCCCTGGGATGCAAGAATGGTTCCACATGCACAACTCACTTAATGTTACATACCACATTAACAGAATGGAGGGTACAAATTACATGATCATGTCCAGAGACGCAACGAAAGGATCTGACAAAATTCAACACCTTTCATGGTAAAAAGTCTCAAAAATTAGGTTCAGAAAGAATACCTCAACACAATAAAGAACGTATATGAAAAGCCCACAATTAACATAATACTCAATGGCGAAAAACAGAAAGCTTTTTCTCTAAGATCAAGAACAAGAAAAAAAAAAAGACAAGATGCCCACTCTTGCACTTCTATTCAGCACAGTACTGAAAGTCCTACCCAGAGCAATTAGGCAAGAAAAAGAAAAGGCATTTACGCTGGGGAAAAAAGAAGTAAAATTATCTGTTTGTATATGGCACTGATTTTTTATGCTAGAGAATCTAAAGACAAAAAAACCTGCTAGAATATCCAAAATCAGTAAAGTTGCAAGATACAAATCAATATACAAAAATCAGCTGCATCTGCATTTCAATTTTAAAAAATCAGCTGCATTTCTGTATACCAATAATGAATGATCCAAGATTAAGAAAAACAATCCCATCTGCAACAGCACCAAAAAGAATAAAATACGGAGGAGTTAACTTAACCAAAGAGGTAAAAATCTTGTATAATTAAAACTATAAATCACTGATGAAAGAAACTAAAGAAAACACAAATAAATAGACATCCCAAGTTCATAGGTATAAGACTTACTATTGTTAAAATGTCCATAATACTCAAAGCCAATTATAGTCAATGTATTCCATATTCATATACCAATGGTTTTTTTTTTTTTTTACTGAAATAAAAAAAAAATCATAAAATTTATTTGGGACTATAAAAAATCCTGAATATACAAAGCAATTTTGAGAAAGAACAAAGCTGGAAGCATCATACTTCCTGATTTCAAACCATATTACAAAGCTACAATAATTAAAACAGTATGGTAGTAGAATAAAAACAAACATACTTACCAATGGAAAAGAATAGAGAGGCCAGAAAGTAACCTACACATATATGGTCAAATGATCTTCAACATAAAGGCCAAGTATACACAGCAGGGAAAGGATAGTCTCTTCAACAGTGTTGGGCAAAATGGTATCCACATGCAAAAGAATAAACCTGGACGCTTATCTTACACTGTACACAAAAATCAACTTAAAACGTACTGACAACTTAAATAGACCTGAAACTGTAAAACTTCCAGAAGAAAAACAGGGGTCATGATCCCAGGGTCCCAGGATAGAGCCCCACATCAGGCTCCTGGCTCAGTGCGGAGCCTGCTTCTCCCTCTCCCTCTGCCTGCTGCACCCCCCCACAGCTTGTGCGCTCTCGTGCGCTTGTGCGCTCGCTCTCTCTCTCTCTCGCTCGCTCTCCCCCTGTCAAATATAATAAAATCTTAAAAAAAAAAATGGGGAAAACTTCATGATGTTAGTTAGACTTAGCAATGATTTTTTAAAATATGACACCAAAAGTACAAACAATTAAAAAAAATTAGGTAACTGGGACTATATCAAACTAAAAAACCACTGTATGGCAAAGGAAGTTAAAAGGCAACCAATGGAATAGCCAAGGCATGTATCTGATATGTTAAATACGTAAGAAACTCCAACTCAAGGTTAAAACAAACAAACAAAAAACGGATGAAAAAATGGGCAAAGGGCCTGAACAGATATTTCTCCAATAAAGACTCAGCCATAAAAAAAGAATGAAAGCTTGCCATTTGTGACAACATGGGTGGACCTAGAGGGTATTATGCTAAGTGAAATAAGTCAGAGAAAGACAAATACCACATGACTTCATTTATATGTGGAATTAGAAAACAAAACAACCAAACAGAGCAAAACAGAAACAGACTCAAATACAGGAAACAAATAACTGGTTAGCAGAGGGGATGGGGGGGGGGCAGGCAAAATAGGTGAAGGACATTAAGAAATACAAACTTCCAGTTATAAAATAAATAAGTCATGGAGATGTAATGTACAGCCTAGGAACACAATCATATTGTAATAAATATGTATAGTGACAGATGGTAACCAGACCTATAGTGGGGACCATTTTATAATATATAAAAACATCAAGTCACTACGGTATACATCTGAAACTAATAGGGTATCATATGTCAATTATAGTTTTTAAAAAAAGACAAATGGCCAACAGTAAGTACATGAAGAGATACTTAACATCACTAATCATCAGGGAAATGCAAATCAAAATCAAAATCATAATGAGTTATCACTTCTGTCACACCCATTAGCCTGGCTTTTGTGAAAAAAAAAAAAAAAAAAAAAAAAAGGTAAGCGTTGGCAAGGATGTAGAAAACTAGAACCACTGTACACTACTGGTGGGAACTTAAAAGGTGCCGCTCCTATGGAGAACAGTATAGAAATTCCTCAAAAAGTTAAAAATACAATCAGCTTACAATCCAGCAATCCTATTTCTGGTTAAAAATTCACAAGAATTGAAATCAGGATCTTGAAGAGATATATGCACTGCCAAGTTCACTGCAGCAATACTCACAATAACTAAGACATGGACACAACCTAACTGTCCGTGATCAGATGAATAGATTTAAAAAAAAAAAAAAGTGGAGGGGGAGTGCCTGGGTGGCTCAGTCAGTTAAGTGTCTGCCTTTGGCTCAGAGTCATGATCCCAGAGTCCTGGGTTAGAGCCCCGTGTCAGGCTCCTTGCTCAGGAGGAAGCCCACTTCTCCCTTTGCCCCTTCTACTGCTTGTGTGCTCTCTCGCTCTCTCTCTAATAAATAAGATCTTTTAAAAAATTTAAAATAACTGGTCTATACATACAATGAAATATTATTCAACCTTAACAAAGGAAATCCTATCATATACAACGACGTGGCTGGCCGGGGAGGACATTACATTAAGTGAAATAAGCCAATACCAGGCAAATACTGCATGACTGTACTTATATAACATATTTAAAATAGTCAAATTCATATGGAGAGTAGAATGATGGCTGCCAAGGGGGGGCAGGAGGGGGGGGCAGGCGGGGGCGGGGAGGGGTGGTGGAGCCCAGAGAGCTGCTGTTCAGCAGGTATATAGTTCCAGTTATGGAAAAGGAGTAAGCACCAGAGATCTGCTCTACCACACTGTGCCTAGAGTTAACGATATTTTATTGTGCTCCTAAGAATTCTAAATGGCAATTTCATGTTAAGTGTTCTTACCAGAATAAAAATAAATAAAAATGATCTCGAATTCTCAAAGATTTTTATTAAAAAAAGAAAACCTAGGGACGCCTGAGTGGCTCAGTTGGTTAAGCACCTGCCTTTGGCTCAGGTCATGATCCCAGCGTCCTGGGATAGAGTCCCACATCGGGCTCCTTGCTTGGTGGGGAGCCTGCTTCTCCCTCTGCCTCTGCCTGCCACTCTGTCTGCCTGTGCTCGCTTGTTCTCTCTCCCTCTCTCTCTGACAGATAAATAAATAAAATCTTTAAAAAAATAAAAAATAAAAAAAAATAAAAAGAAAAAAAGAAAACCTAGCTTAAGATATCATTAAAATAGTGTGTATATATATTTAAAGGGCGACTTTATTTTCACCAACTATCTAAAACAAAAATCATAAAGACATAATTTATGTAAAGAGTTTCAGGCCAATGCTTGGTTCACACTGAGTAGTTAATAAATGTGATTTTCTGTCCTTCCTTGCAACAACCTTTAGAGTTGTATGAGTCTAGCACCATCAACAGTACCCCCCCTCCCCCGTCCCCCGGCTTCTCCTTATGCTGTTGCACAAGAAGATCCAGTGTGGAGAAAGCTTCCAGGTCTTATTTTAATTCACATCTGTGAACAAGGAAAGACGAGCTAACTTTCTCTTTCTAAAGAAACATCTACCCCTTTCTGATTAGTGCTGTGCTGCTCTCTAGATCTGCAACTCAATCTTCTCAAAAAAAAAAAAAAAAAAAGTATATCTTAC